>AP028912.1:4262500-4270000 GCA_036186465.1 Nesidiocoris tenuis
ATGTTAAAATGTTAAAAGTTGTTTGCTGAGTACAACAACTGTTTTCGTGTAACCGGGTTCGATTCTCGTGTGAGTCGGAATTTCCGCACCAGATTTTCGAACTCCGTTTTCTACTCGTTTAGATGAATAGAATATTATAAAAAAGTTCGTCGCCTTGGTAGCCCATTAGGTAGGTCACTGACCATTCATGCTAGGGTGGCACCACACAGATTTTTGAATTTTTTTGATTCTAAGCGTAAAAAGTTATAGCAACTCCGACTTACGGATTCAAAATCAATCATACCAACCCTGTGCAGTCCGCAGGAGCGTGAGTGTAGAACCCATATCCACACTCACGCTTAAGGAACAAACCTTGATATCATATCCTAATAAGAACTTTAAATTCATTTTTACTTCCATATTTACAGAGTAAATGGAAGTACCTATTGTGATCGTCCTAAAATCGAGAATCGGAACGGAGCTTCAGAAAAAACTTTTTCTTATACACATTTACTCAGAATCACTTCCTGAACAAGTGTCTGTGTGTCCGTGTGTCGATACCTATACCAAGTATTGAGTAGATGGGTGTATCGAAATGTCACTAGGTGTCGTCGTCGTCGTCGTCGTCGGTGTCGGTGTCGGTGTCGGTGTCGGTGTCGGTGTCGGTGTCGGTGTCGGTGTCGGTGTCGGTGTCGGTGTCGGTGTCGGTGTCGGTGTCGGTGTCGGTGTCGGTGTCGGTGTCGGTGTCGGTGTCGGTGTCGGTGTCGGTGTCGGTGTCGGTGTCGGTGTCGGTGTCGGTGTCGGTGTCGGTGTCGGTGTCGGTGTCGGTGTCGGTGTCGGTGTCGGTGTCGGTGTCGGTGTCTGTGTCTGTGTCTGTGTCTGTGTCTGTGTCGGTGTCGGTGTTGGTTGATGGGTATTGTTAGGACCTGTTGAAACTTTGAACGTAAGGACCTCTTGAGAAAGTAGGTCCACTTATGAGGTAGAGTATGTCGCCATCATAGATGCGCAACAATAATGCGCAGCAACGCTTTATGGGCTAGCCCATAAAATTTCCGGTTTGTTCAACTTGACGCATATATTTTGAGGTGTCCGATCAAAAAGTCTTAATAATGTTAAAATGTTAAAAGTTGTTTGCTGAGTACAACAACTGTTTTCGTGTAACCGGGTTCGATTCTCGTGTGAGTCGGAATTTCCGCACCAGATTTTCGAACTCCGTTTTCTACTCGTTTAGATGAATAGAATATTATAAAAAAGTTCGTCGCCTTGGTAGCCCATTAGGTAGGTCACTGACCATTCATGCTAGGGTGGCACCACACAGATTTTTGAATTTTTTTGATTCTAAGCGTAAAAAGTTATAGCAACTCCGACTTACGGATTCAAAATCAATCATACCAACCCTGTGCAGTCCGCAGGAGCGTGAGTGTAGAACCCATATCCACACTCACGCTTAAGGAACAAACCTTGATATCATATCCTAATAAGAACTTTAAATTCATTTTTACTTCCATATTTACAGAGTAAATGGAAGTACCTATTGTGATCGTCCTAAAATCGAGAATCGGAACGGAGCTTCAGAAAAAACTTTTTCTTATACACATTTACTCAGAATCACTTCCTGAACAAGTGTCTGTGTGTCCGTGTGTCGATACCTATACCAAGTATTGAGTAGATGGGTGTATCGAAATGTCACTAGGTGTCGTCGTCGGTGTCGGTGTCGGTGTCGGTGTCGGTGTCGGTGTCGGTGTCGGTGTCGGTGTCGGTGTCGGTGTCGGTGTCGGTGTCGGTGTCGGTGTCGGTGTCGGTGTCGGTGTCGGTGTCGGTGTCGGTGTCGGTGTCGGTGTCGGTGTCGGTGTCGGTGTCGGTGTCGGTGTCGGTGTCTGTGTCGGTGTTGGTTGATGGGTATTGTTAGGACCTGTTGAAACTTTGGACGTAAGGACCTCTTGAGAAAGTAGGTCCACTTATGAGGTAGAGTATGTCGCCATCATAGATGCGCAACAATAATGCGCAGCAACGCTTTATGGGCTAGCCCATAAAATTTCCGGTTTGTTCAACTTGACGCATATATTTTGAGGTGTCCGATCAAAAAGTCTTAATAATGTTAAAATGTTAAAAGTTGTTTGCTGAGTACAACAACTGTTTTCGTGTAACCGGGTTCGATTCTCGTGTGAGTCGGAATTTCCGCACCAGATTTTCGAACTCCGTTTTCTACTCGTTTAGATGAATAGAATATTATAAAAAAGTTCGTCGCCTTGGTAGCCCATTAGGTAGGTCACTGACCATTCATGCTAGGGTGGCACCACACAGATTTTTGAATTTTTTTGATTCTAAGCGTAAAAAGTTATAGCAACTCCGACTTACGGATTCAAAATCAATCATACCAACCCTGTGCAGTCCGCAGGAGCGTGAGTGTAGAACCCATATCCACACTCACGCTTAAGGAACAAACCTTGATATCATATCCTAATAAGAACTTTAAATTCATTTTTACTTCCATATTTACAGAGTAAATGGAAGTACCTATTGTGATCGTCCTAAAATCGAGAATCGGAACGGAGCTTCAGAAAAAACTTTTTCTTATACACATTTACTCAGAATCACTTCCTGAACAAGTGTCTGTGTGTCCGTGTGTCGATACCTATACCAAGTATTGAGTAGATGGGTGTATCGAAATGTCACTAGGTGTCGTCGTCGTCGTCGTCGTCGGTGTCGGTGTCGGTGTCGGTGTCGGTGTCGGTGTCGGTGTCGGTGTCGGTGTCGGTGTCGGTGTCGGTGTCGGTGTCGGTGTCGGTGTCGGTGTCGGTGTCGGTGTCGGTGTCTGTGTCTGTGTCTGTGCCTGTGTCTGTGTCTGTGTTGTGTCTGTGTCTGTGTTGTGTCTGTGTCTGTGTCTGTGTCTGTGTCGGTGTTGGTTGATGGGTATGGTTAGGACCTGTTGAAACTTTGAACGTAAGGACCTCTTGAGAAAGTAGGTCCACTTATGAGGTAGAGTATGTCGCCATCATAGATGCGCAACAATAATGCGCAGCAACGCTTTATGGGCTAGCCCATAAAATTTCCGGTTTGTTCAACTTGACGCATATATTTTGAGGTGTCCGATCAAAAAGTCTTAATAATGTTAAAATGTTAAAAGTTGTTTGCTGAGTACAACAACTGTTTTCGTGTAACCGGGTTCGATTCTCGTGTGAGTCGGAATTTCCGCACCAGATTTTCGAACTCCGTTTTCTACTCGTTTAGATGAATAGAATATTATAAAAAAGTTCGTCGCCTTGGTAGCCCATTAGGTAGGTCACTGACCATTCATGCTAGGGTGGCACCACACAGATTTTTGAATTTTTTTGATTCTAAGCGTAAAAAGTTATAGCAACTCCGACTTACGGATTCAAAATCAATCATACCAACCCTGTGCAGTCCGCAGGAGCGTGAGTGTAGAACCCATATCCACACTCACGCTTAAGGAACAAACCTTGATATCATATCCTAATAAGAACTTTAAATTCATTTTTACTTCCATATTTACAGAGTAAATGGAAGTACCTATTGTGATCGTCCTAAAATCGAGAATCGGAACGGAGCTTCAGAAAAAACTTTTTCTTATACACATTTACTCAGAATCACTTCCTGAACAAGTGTCTGTGTGTCCGTGTGTCGATACCTATACCAAGTATTGAGTAGATGGGTGTATCGAAATGTCACTAGGTGTCGTCGTCGTCGTCGTCGTCGGTGTCGGTGTCGGTGTCGGTGTCGGTGTCGGTGTCGGTGTCGGTGTCGGTGTCGGTGTCGGTGTCGGTGTCGGTGTCGGTGTCGGTGTCGGTGTCGGTGTCGGTGTCGGTGTCGGTGTCGGTGTCGGTGTCGGTGTCGGTGTCGGTGTCGGTGTCGGTGTCGGTGTCGGTGTCGGTGTCGGTGTCGGTGTCGGTGTCGGTGTCGGTGTCGGTGTCTGTGTCTGTGTCGGTGTCGGTGTCGGTGTCTGTGTCTGTGTCTGTGTCTGTGTCTGTGTCTGTGTCTGTGTCTGTGTCTGTGTTGTGTCTGTGTCTGTGTCTGTGTCGGTGTTGGTTGATGGGTATTGTTAGGACCTGTTGAAACTTTGAACGTAAGGACCTCTTGAGAAAGTAGGTCCACTTATGAGGTAGAGTATGTCGCCATCATAGATGCGCAACAATAATGCGCAGCAACGCTTTATGGGCTAGCCCATAAAATTTCCGGTTTGTTCAACTTGACGCATATATTTTGAGGTGTCCGATCAAAAAGTCTTAATAATGTTAAAATGTTAAAAGTTGTTTGCTGAGTACAACAACTGTTTTCGTGTAACCGGGTTCGATTCTCGTGTGAGTCGGAATTTCCGCACCAGATTTTCGAACTCCGTTTTCTACTCGTTTAGATGAATAGAATATTATAAAAAAGTTCGTCGCCTTGGTAGCCCATTAGGTAGGTCACTGACCATTCATGCTAGGGTGGCACCACACAGATTTTTGAATTTTTTTGATTCTAAGCGTAAAAAGTTATAGCAACTCCGACTTACGGATTCAAAATCAATCATACCAACCCTGTGCAGTCCGCAGGAGCGTGAGTGTAGAACCCATATCCACACTCACGCTTAAGGAACAAACCTTGATATCAAATCCTAATAAGAACTTTAAATTCATTTTTACTTCCATATTTACAGTGTAAATGGAAGTACCTATTGTGATCGTCCTAAAATCGAGAATCGGAACGGAGCTTCAGAAAAAACTTTTTCTTATACACATTTACTCAGAATCACTTCCTGAACAAGTGTCTGTGTGTCCGTGTGTCGATACCTATACCAAGTATTGAGTAGATGGGTGTATCGAAATGTCACTAGGTGTCGTCGTCGTCGTCGTCGTCGGTGTCGGTGTCGGTGTCGGTGTCGGTGTCGGTGTCGGTGTCGGTGTCGGTGTCGGTGTCGGTGTCGGTGTCGGTGTCGGTGTCGGTGTCGGTGTCGGTGTCGGTGTCGGTGTCGGTGTCGGTGTCGGTGTCGGTGTCGGTGTCGGTGTCGGTGTCGGTGTCGGTGTCGGTGTCGGTGTCGGTGTCGGTGTCGGTGTCGGTGTCGGTGTCGGTGTCGGTGTCGGTGTCGGTGTCGGTGTCGGTGTCGGTGTCGGTGTCGGTGTCGGTGTCGGTGTCGGTGTCGGTGTCGGTGTCGGTGTCGGTGTCTGTGTCTGTGTCTGTGTCGGTGTCGGTGTCGGTGTCTGTGTCTGTGTCTGTGTCTGTGTCTGTGTCTGTGTCTGTGTCTGTGTCTGTGTCTGTGTCTGTGTCTGTGTCTGTGTCTGTGTCTGTGTCTGTGTTGTGTCTGTGTCTGTGTCTGTGTCGGTGTTGGTTGATGGGTATTGTTAGGACCTGTTGAAACTTTGAACGTAAGGACCTCTTGAGAAAGTAGGTCCACTTATGAGGTAGAGTATGTCGCCATCATAGATGCGCAACAATAATGCGCAGCAACGCTTTATGGGCTAGCCCATAAAATTTCCGGTTTGTTCAACTTGACGCATATATTTTGAGGTGTCCGATCAAAAAGTCTTAATAATGTTAAAATGTTAAAAGTTGTTTGCTGAGTACAACAACTGTTTTCGTGTAACCGGGTTCGATTCTCGTGTGAGTCGGAATTTCCGCACCAGATTTTCGAACTCCGTTTTCTACTCGTTTAGATGAATAGAATATTATAAAAAAGTTCGTCGCCTTGGTAGCCCATTAGGTAGGTCACTGACCATTCATGCTAGGGTGGCACCACACAGATTTTTGAATTTTTTTGATTCTAAGCGTAAAAAGTTATAGCAACTCCGACTTACGGATTCAAAATCAATCATACCAACCCTGTGCAGTCCGCAGGAGCGTGAGTGTAGAACCCATATCCACACTCACGCTTAAGGAACAAACCTTGATATCATATCCTAATAAGAACTTTAAATTCATTTTTACTTCCATATTTACAGAGTAAATGGAAGTACCTATTGTGATCGTCCTAAAATCGAGAATCGGAACGGAGCTTCAGAAAAAACTTTTTCTTATACACATTTACTCAGAATCACTTCCTGAACAAGTGTCTGTGTGTCCGTGTGTCGATACCTATACCAAGTATTGAGTAGATGGGTGTATCGAAATGTCACTAGGTGTCGTCGTCGTCGTCGTCGTCGGTGTCGGTGTCGGTGTCGGTGTCGGTGTCGGTGTCGGTGTCGGTGTCGGTGTCGGTGTCGGTGTCGGTGTCGGTGTCGGTGTCGGTGTCGGTGTCGGTGTCGGTGTCGGTGTCGGTGTCGGTGTCGGTGTCGGTGTCGGTGTCGGTGTCGGTGTCGGTGTCGGTGTCTGTGTCGGTGTTGGTTGATGGGTATTGTTAGGACCTGTTGAAACTTTGGACGTAAGGACCTCTTGAGAAAGTAGGTCCACTTATGAGGTAGAGTATGTCGCCATCATAGATGCGCAACAATAATGCGCAGCAACGCTTTATGGGCTAGCCCATAAAATTTCCGGTTTGTTCAACTTGACGCATATATTTTGAGGTGTCCGATCAAAAAGTCTTAATAATGTTAAAATGTTAAAAGTTGTTTGCTGAGTACAACAACTGTTTTCGTGTAACCGGGTTCGATTCTCGTGTGAGTCGGAATTTCCGCACCAGATTTTCGAACTCCGTTTTCTACTCGTTTAGATGAATAGAATATTATAAAAAAGTTCGTCGCCTTGGTAGCCCATTAGGTAGGTCACTGACCATTCATGCTAGGGTGGCACCACACAGATTTTTGAATTTTTTTGATTCTAAGCGTAAAAAGTTATAGCAACTCCGACTTACGGATTCAAAATCAATCATACCAACCCTGTGCAGTCCGCAGGAGCGTGAGTGTAGAACCCATATCCACACTCACGCTTAAGGAACAAACCTTGATATCATATCCTAATAAGAACTTTAAATTCATTTTTACTTCCCTATTTACGGAGTAAATGGAAGTACCTATTGTGATCGTCCTAAAATCGAGACTCGGAACGGAGCTTCAGAAAAACTTTTTCTTACACACATTTGCTCAGAATAACTTCCCGAACAACTGTCTGTGTGTCTGTGTGTCGATACCTATACCAAGTATTGAGTAGATGGGTGTATCGAAATGTCACTAGGTGTCGTCGTCGTCGTCGTCGTCGGTGTCGGTGTCGGTGTCGGTGTCGGTGTCGGTGTCGGTGTCGGTGTCGGTGTCGGTGTCGGTGTCGGTGTCGGTGTCGGTGTCGGTGTCGGTGTCGGTGTCGGTGTCGGTGTCGGTGTCTGTGTCTGTGTCTGTGCCTGTGTCTGTGTCTGTGTTGTGTCTGTGTCTGTGTTGTGTCTGTGTCTGTGTCTGTGTCTGTGTCGGTGTTGGTTGATGGGTATTGTTAGGACCTGTTGAAACTTTGAACGTAAGGACCTCTTGAGAAAGTAGGTCCACTTATGAGGTAGAGTATGTCGCCATCATAGATGCGCAACAATAATGCGCAGCAACGCTTTATGGGCTAGCCCATAAAATTTCCGGTTTGTTCAACTTGACGCATATATTTTGAGGTGTC
>AP028912.1:4280000-4285000 GCA_036186465.1 Nesidiocoris tenuis
AACTCTAAAATTCAACAAAAATAGGAGTTTCCTCGGCTTGAGCGTGTACAGGTTATCGCACAGCGATTCACCGGCACACTGAAGCGTGACCACAGCCAGATAGTTGTAAGTGTTGAAAACTTCAATAAAGCAGTGTGTGGATAATCGGGAGGTGACGGGATTGTGACTCATCCAGGCTATTCGGTCGGGATCAAAAAAAAAGTCTCCAGAATACCACCTTTTTATCCCGGTATCGGGCCCACCGTCGTTCAACCTGCTACAGAAATCGATCGTTCGTGTATCGAGATTGTGGCCGGAATCACCTCTGACCACTTAAATTAAAAAACCGTACCTTTCTTCGTCTTGAATTTTTGTTCTTATATATCGATAAGCACCCAGGTTATCGATCTTCGAATGGTCGACCAACACTCATTCGACCACCAGTTTGTGTGCTGACTTGAAGGATAGTGGTTCATGAGCTTCGCTGATAGTGATGATACATCGGAGGAGAAAGAAGAACACGAATAATCTAATCCTAGCTTCTAACGTAAACAAGAGGGGTCTGAAAAACTGCTGTCCGTATCCGTGGCATTTTGTGTCGTTTTGTCGTTACTGTATGTGCATTAATGCTGTGTGCGTCCAAATCGTGCAATAAGCAGCTGCCACCTGAAGGGAATTTTGCCTCATGTTCTAAATCAGAAACGTGTGGATACCACTTTATTTGTACCACTGTCTGCGAGAGGACCTGGTCCCAGTGGAGCGACGTCCAGCGGAAGAGGTGGATTTGCCCAACGCACAGAGAAAGAAAAACTAGGAAAAAACGTAAATCCGACAGTACTCTCCAGAACCCACTCTGCAAAAAAGTTTTTCCAGACACAGTGGGTTACAGCTCAGGATCACAGGGGGCAACAGACAGCGACAGCTCGGTGCCGGAAAGCCCCTCCTTGCCAAACTACGGTATGGCTGATATGAATGAATTAAAAAAGTATATGTCAGACCTGATACATAGTACAAATCAGGGTGTTGTTACAAAACTCGAAAATATCCAAGAAACTCTCAACCGTACCGAAACGGAAATCCTGAATTTGAAGGAGGATAATCGGAAACTGAGAGAGCACAACCAACGGCTCGAGGAAGAAATAAACAACCTCCACCAGCAGAATAGAGCTAAGAACTTAATCATATCTGGCGTTCCTGAAACGGACAAAGAAAATCTTCCGGAAATCGTATCGAACCTGTCGCGAGCGCTTGGAGTCGACATCCAGCCCTCTAGTCACCTCGACGAGGTATTCAGATTGCCAGGTAGGACGGGTCCAGGTCCCAGGCCAATTCTCGTGCAACTCCTGGCATCGCGGAAGAAGAACGAACTCCTAATCTCTGCTCGCAAACATAAGCCCACATTAAAAGCTATTCAGAACCTCTCCACGAAGTCAAACATCAACGATCCTGTCTACATAAACGAACATCTTACTCCAGTTACTGCTGCTATTCTGAAAAACTGCGTCAAACTGAAGAAAGACGGGAAAATCGCCGTTGCTCAGGTCAGGAAAGGAAAGGTCTGCATAAAGGAGCACGAAAATTCAAGCTTTGAAGTTGTAGCATCGTCGGAATTTATTAGAAGGAGGTTTGGTACCATCGACTAACCCCTCGAAATACCCATCGATTTCACACCGTCGCTTCAACAAAAACGTCGACCCAGCTCGCCAACTGTATCACCTCGTCTCTGTTCGAATCTATTGTATTATAATGTTGCATAATATGCCAACTTGTTTAAATCGTCAGTGCCATTATAAATAAAGTTTTTTTTTTTTTTTTTGTAATTTACTTCTGATATTAAAACACACCTGTATTATACTAGTTCCTAGGTAATAGATAACACATAAAAGAAATAAAATCTAACAATAACCTCAGGGTGAAAGAATTAGGGTTGATCGCTTCTGGACGCACCGCCGATATGGAAAATTCGAAAATGCTTGTCATGTACCACGTAAACGTCAGATCGATGCGAAAGAATTTTGACGTCATAGTAGCCCACCTGGAGGCAGGAATTGGGGATTTCCACCTGCTTATTCTGTCGGAGGTCTGGATTGAGGACTTCGAACTGCCACACTATCAGCTGGAAGGCTACAACTCGTATATCTGCGCCAGAGTAAGAAATAAATCAGGAGGCATCATCGCATTTGTTAGACGTGACGTATTGTGCAATATTGAACCAATAGCTGGCGAGTCCTTTGAAATGCTAAAAATCGAGATTAGTTTCTCCCATAAAAATGAAAAAATTGCAATACTAGGATGTTATAGAGATGTGAACAGCCAGCTCCCTGCCTTTCAATCAGACCTCGAGCCGATACTTGATCGCATAAAGTGTCCTGCACTGATCATTGGAGACATGAACGTAGACATTAGCAATAATGCCTCCCGAATGTGCGTAGACTACGAGGAGGTACTCTGTGCGCAAGGATTTGAGTGTTGCCACCGAGAAATCACACGGAAGCGTAGCAATACATGCCTAGATCACGTATATCTAAAATCAAACTCAATTAAAATCGAGGTACTTGTGGACGACAACGACATAACTGATCATGCCGGACTATTGGTGAAACTAGAAATCGAGCCCCATTGTAGGGAAAAGCCGGAAGGAACCCCCTACCTGGACCTTAGTACATTCAAATCAGAAATTGCCCAGACCAAATGGGAGGAAGTATATGAAAAACAAGGGGTTGATGAGGCTCTGGACATTTTTTACCGGTTATATGGAGAAGCCAAGGACAGAAGCCTAAAAACACTGAAACTTAACTCGAAAACGAGAAGAAGACAACCCTGGATCACACAGAATTTAGTGCAATTGGTGAATAGAAAAAACAAATTGTTCAAGAACCTGAAAAATAGAAGGACGAATAATGCTGGCGATTCGGAGGGGATCCAAAGGCTCGAACGAGAGTATAAGGAGTTGAGCTTGAGAGTAACCCACGAAACGAAAAATAGGAAAATCGAGTATTACAAAAATGATATCGAAACCTCAAGTTCTGATCCAAAAAAATTTTGGAAGACCGTAAATCGGTTAATAAAGCAAAAAGCGTCCAAGGAAATAGGCACCCTGACACGGAACGGAATCGATGTGACCTGCAACAAGCAGAAAGCGGAAATATTTAACCAGCACTTCGCGGACATCCCAGCGACATTGAAGAGGGGTATGCCGAGCGAGGGCCACTCGGAGATGGGTGTGGGCATTGTGCCTTGGATCCCTGAAAAACTCGCCATTGATGGCATCACCCCGCAATTGGTACAGGAGATACTGGAGGGCCTTGATGGTAGCAAAAGTAGCGGAATAGACAACATTAGCGCCAAGGAGCTGAAATGTGTTGCAGAGGATGTCTCGGCGGTTCTGGCCTACCTATTCACACTCTCAATCAAGTCGGGGACCTTTCCGGAGGCCTTTAAGAAAGCCATTATTGTCCCAATACATAAATCAGGTAGCAGAGCTGTTGTAAATAATTACCGGCCAATCAGTATCCTACCTATCATTTCAAAAGTGTTCGAAAGAATCGTGAAGGACAAATTTGTAGCGTTTTTTGACCATATCGACTTCTTCTCAGCCAGGCAGTATGGATTCCGCAGGGGACTGTCGACGGAGCGTGCGCTGGAGGATCATATCAATGAGATAGTGGAGGGCTTGAACTTGGGTAGGAAAGTAGCAGCAGTGTACCTGGACCTCACCAAGGCATTCGATACAGTAGAGCATGACTTGCTCCTGAATAAGCTTGTCCATAGCGGAGTGAGAGACAACCTCCTGAAATGGTTCCAGTCCTACCTGTGTGGAAGGTCCCAAGTAACGAGAGTCAATGGCGAAATAAGCCCTGAAATGAATACCAGTCAAGGCCTTCCACAGGGTACGGGATTGTCCCCCATCCTGTTCCTGCTGTTCGTCAACGATCTGTGTGACATGCACCTCCCAATGACCTCCCAATTCTTCTTCGCTGACGACGGATCGTTGGTGATTTCTGCAAGAGGGCCAGAGTCGACGCTGGAAAGCATAGCAGAACAAAATTTGAAGCTGGTAGGTAAATGGTTCAGGAAAAATCGGCTCCTATTGAACCTAGAAAAGACTAAACTGGTAGTCTATCGCTACTCATCACTAAACTTGTCATCCAGGCTCGAGGTAAAGATGCACGAAAACGACTGTCCGGGGAGTCCGTGTAGCTGTATTTCTATACAGGAGGAGAAGGTAGCCAAATACCTCGGGATGTGGATGGATAACCACCTGACCTGGGAGTGGCACATAAATAAAGTAAGGAAAAACCTGAATCAATTCAACTTCGCCTTGAGGTACCTGTTACCCATAACCGGCGTCGAAACACGATCCAAGATCTTCTCTGCACTGTACATACCCCGCATGACCTATGGGATAGTCCACTTCGGTGGGACCTTCCCGTCTTACCTCAAGCCACTGCATTCAACGTATAAGAGGTCGATCAATTTGGTCTTGCCGGGAAACGAGCCTACCCTCAACGAAAAAATTGAACGAATCGGTACGCTCCCTTTGAAAACCCTCTACTATCTGGCCGGATTCCTCTATGTTGTCAAACACTACCAGAACTACAAAAAAAGGCCTCCGGACAGATCCGGACGTCGTACGAGAAGGGCTTACCACGTTGAGCTGGAGACGAAAACTTGGGCCCACTCGCACTCTCAGTACCAATCAGCGTGCTTGCTGCCCCTGCTATATAACCAGCTACTACCCAAAATACTACCAACGTCGTTCGACCACACTGGATTCACCTATAATAATATTAAGCGGAAAGCCAAGAAATATTTCAAAACAAACCGAAATATAACACTGACACTACCCAACTAAAAGTTGAAAAAAAAAAATTAGTTTGTAAAAAAAAAAAAAAAAAAAAATAATAATAATAATAAAAAAAAAAAAAAATAAAAATAAAAATAAAATCGTTTAAAAAAATATATTTATAAACTAAACTGAAAAGAAAATGAAAAAATAAATAAATAAATAACTCTTTGTA
>AP028912.1:4290000-4560000 GCA_036186465.1 Nesidiocoris tenuis
CCGTTTTCTATTCGTTTAGATGAATAGAATATTATAAAAAAGTTCGTCGCCTTGGTAGCCCATTAGGTAGGTCACTGACCATTCATGCTAGGGTGGCACCACACAGATTTTTGAATTTTTTTGATTCTAAGCGTAAAAAGTTATAGCAACTCCGACTTACGGATTCAAAATCAATCATACCAACCCTGTGCAGTCCGCAGGAGCGTGAGTGTAGAACCCATATCCACACTCACGCTTAAGGAACAAACCTTGATATCATATCCTAATAAGAACTTTAAATTCATTTTTACTTCCATATTTACAGAGTAAATGGAAGTACCTATTGTGATCGTCCTAAAATCGAGAATCGGAACGGAGCTTCAGAAAAAACTTTTTCTTATACACATTTACTCAGAATCACTTCCTGAACAAGTGTCTGTGTGTCCGTGTGTCGATACCTATACCAAGTATTGAGTAGATGGGTGTATCGAAATGTCACTAGGTGTTGTCGTCGGTGTCGGTGTCGGTGTCGGTGTCGGTGTCGGTGTCGGTGTCGGTGTCGGTGTCGGTGTCGGTGTCGGTGTCGGTGTCGGTGTCGGTGTCGGTGTCGGTGTCGGTGTCGGTGTCGGTGTCGGTGTCGGTGTCGGTGTCGGTGTCGGTGTCGGTGTCGGTGTCGGTGTCGGTGTCGGTGTCGGTGTCGGTGTCGGTGTCGGTGTCGGTGTCGGTGTCGGTGTCGGTGTCGGTGTCGGTGTCGGTGTCGGTGTCGGTGTCGGTGTCGGTGTCGGTGTCGGTGTCGGTGTCGGTGTCGGTGTCGGTGTCGGTGTCGGTGTCGGTGTCGGTGTCGGTGTCGGTGTCGGTGTCGGTGTCGGTGTCGGTGTCGGTGTCTGTGTCTGTGTCTGTGTCTGTGTCTGTGTCTGTGTCTGTGTCTGTGTTGTGTCTGTGTCTGTGTCTGTGTCTGTGTCTGTGTCGGTGTTGGTTGATGGGTATTGTTAGGACCTGTTGAAACTTTGAACGTAAGGACCTCTTGAGAAAGTAGGTCCACTTATGAGGTAGAGTATGTCGCCATCATAGATGCGCAACAATAATGCGCAGCAACGCTTTATGGGCTAGCCCATAAAATTTCCGGTTTGTTCAACTTGACGCATATATTTTGAGGTGTCCGATCAAAAAGTCTTAATAATGTTAAAATGTTAAAAGTTGTTTGCTGAGTACAACAACTGTTTTCGTGTAACCGGGTTCGATTCTCGTGTGAGTCGGAATTTCCGCACCAGATTTTCGAACTCCGTTTTCTACTCGTTTAGATGAATAGAATATTATAAAAAAGTTCGTCGCCTTGGTAGCCCATTAGGTAGGTCACTGACCATTCATGCTAGGGTGGCACCACACAGATTTTTGAAAAATATCTCCCAGAAAAGAGTTCACCGAGCATGCCCCGTTCAATCATGAAGCAACTGATTATAATCTTTGATAATTATCGAACATTAGGTAAACTCTTCATCCTTGAGATCACGTATTTTCAACGACCGCGTCCTCTGGATTAAGATCACGCAATAATCCCACACAACCCCAAGGGAAAATCTGCGATAGAAGAACAATGATTTTTCTGATGTTCAGGAAACTGTCGATCATCTGCATGAAGTCCATTTAGCACTAGATTACCATCGTTGAAAGCTGTTATTTCCCGAAGTGTGGGCTCTTCGTGGAGTAATAAGTCGGTTGTTGCATCGTTATCTCCAATGTCCTTTATTCCAAATATAGCGCTTGAATCGTCTTTGCCGTCCTTGATCATTTCCCGTAAGGTGGTGCAACTTGAAATATTGCCTTGCAGGTCCGTTAACTATCCGCTCAATTTAGCCTTAGCCCATTTTTCTATGGCTAGGAAAGAATCAAACAGGAAACTTATAGTTCATGAATCTTGAATGTATTGGGTTTATTGGATTTTTGGTGAAACAGAAAATCAAAAACGGAAGAATATTGAGGAAAATATAAAATATTAAATATAAAATCTTTATGGCGGTTTTAGCCAACTAGTGCGCACTGCTTAGAAACGCCAACGAAATTTGATGGATTCCACTTTGAAGGTACCTCTACCAATTAAATTAATTAATTTTCCCGACCCAACGACCAACTTTCGGATAGTGAATGAGCGCCTAAAAAGCTGCTTGATTCCATTTTCTTTACTTGAGGAGATGCGCAGGGAGTTGTTTTACCAGTACAACTCGAACCATGATTTTCCCAAAAAACGTACGAGATCTTGCAGATTCACTGGCAAATTACACCCTCGTGATTTATATTTGCATATCTAGCGAAATCTTCTACAACAAACTGTCAGCTCGCTAAAGACTTGAGAAAGTTCGACTTCCTGGAAGTCCCCGTCCCCATATGGTGCAGACTATCAACCTCGGTTTACTGCTGGACAGTGAATAATCAGAAAAGCGCCGATCGCCCAGCGGCGGACGGTCCTTTCATATGAGTCGCACCTCGCAATGGCGCGATCGTTTGCGTCGGGGCCATTTGTGAGGATTTCTGCGGACGTCATCGTCGTGGGTGAACGGTTTTTGTCGGTTGGAAAGTTGAAGTTCTCTGGATGAAGTGTCTACGCCCTCTTAAAGTAGGCAGCCCAGGTCGGCCTGTAAGGTCCTCGACGATGCTGAGAGGAATGGCAACCGTTAGTCTTACTGCACTGGAAAACGTCAACTCATCGGCCAGTTCTGTGAGTGGTATTTGCGACGATTCCTGGAACAATCTGTATTTTGCCTTATGTCAATTCCCAATTATTCCCTTCCTTTTTTGTTAGGTCTTCACACCGCAAAGGAGAATGAAACTTAAGAAAGGTTTTCATGCTTACAAAAGACAATTTATGTGCCTATAAGTACCTACTTCGAACAAAAGTAGGGAAATATTAGGCCGAGTGAAGAATAAATTACTCATAGTAATGTGCAATAGGGTGCCTACCTACGTTCTTCCGAATCCGAAATGTAGAACATTCAGTAGGTACCAGTTTGAGTTTCTGCTTGAGGTTCAGTTTGAGTTTGAGCATCAGTTCTAGTTTTAGTCTACTTTTCTTTCGAACTTTGAGTTTGAGTATCAGTTTCAGTTTCAGTGTCAGTATCAGTTTGAGTTCGAGGATCACTTTCAGTGAAAGGTTCAGTCTAAGTTCGTGAATCAGTTTGATCTTGAGTATCAGCTTGAGTTTTAGCTTCTGTTTGAGTTTGAGTGTCAGTATCAGTTTGAGTTCACATTTTCTTTCGACCTTTGAGTTTGAGTACCTATCAGTTTCAGGTTGAGTACCAGGTACTACAACTCGGAGGTCGGAAGAAAGGCGACTAAAACTCAGACTGGAACTCAAACAGAACCCAAAGCACAAACTCAAGCTGATAGTGATACTCAACCTGAAACTGATATAGGTGATAGGTCCTGATTAAAGTGATAGGTCCTATCACTTTAAGTGCGAGTTTAGGGTTTAACTTCAGTTTGACTTTAAGGGCCAGTATCAGTTTGATTTTCTGTTTCGGGTATCAGGTTGAGTTTCGGTTCACCTTTCTTTCGACCTTTTCAGGACCAGTTTCAGTTTGAGTGTTAGTATTATTTTGAGTTTCAGTTAAAGGTTCAGTTTGAGTGTCAGTATCAGTGTGCGGTTGTGCATTAGTATCAGTTCGGGATTGTGAATTTTCACAGTGTGAATCGGATAAAAGTAAAGATGACTTCAACAACTTCCATTGACCCTTAGAGGTATCTATGTCAGCCTTTATTATGTTTGGACTTGGGCACAGCCGATAACGAGGCGCCACTGCGTAGAAATATTTGCGTTCCCACGGAATTAATATACGCAGAATGAAAATCACATTCGGAAATCATTGGGAATCCCCTATTCACGAAAAGTTGAGCCAATTCTCGGCATAACAGAAGCGATAACGAACCACTCGCGATAAGAATGCAAAAGACAAAGGTTGAGTCCTTACCGACGGGCGTGAGAAAACGAAGGCTCCTTTCGGATTATCGGGCTGTTTTTCAGGGTAGAAGTCAAAAAGACGGTCTATGGGAAATCATAAAACCACCTTTCTAAAGCCTTTATTGTTTGGGGAGAAATCCGATCCCCAATCACGAGAAGTGATTACCTATACACGACTGATGGACCGGGTATTTTAGGACTTACATTATAATTTTCTGAGTCATAATCACAATGATAAGGCTCAATATTGAAATTAAAGGAAAATCCCTCAGAATTGATGTGATTTGATTTTCACCCCTGGGTATACTGACTAACTGAAAATACATAGTTACCTATTCAAAATAATTTTTTTATATTTTTTTTTATCATTATGATTATTATTATGTATATTTTATAGGCACAACTCAACTAAAAAAATTTCATTTCACCTGCACCTCACTGAACCCCATAATTTATGTACCCATCGACTTCAATGTTCAGGTGAAGAGTTGTCCTTGATACTGTGCTATTCTGTAGAAAACGATATTCGTCAGGTATAGTTCCTTCCAAAGATTTCTGTCAGGACCTTTAAATTTTTTTCATTATTTTATTTTTATTTCTTGTTTCTTTAGCATTACGTGCACTATTATGGAGTTGGTTTTATTTTTGTTGTACTTTTATCTCTAACTTTTTAGTTGTGCTAGGCAATCAAAAACAACCATTGCAAACGTTCACAAAATAAATAAATTTTCGTCAGACATTTCAATTGTGTACATTTTTGGCTGTATCGTCACCAATATTATTCCTTGAAAAAATGAAGAAAATAGCGATACCGATACGCAGAAATCCTTAGCACAAGAAAATTTGAAGTCTATTCAAAATCGGCAGCTTGAGAGCGGAACAACCCAACTTGAGTAACTTCCTCCTTTTTGAAGTCGATTGAATACAGAAAAACGCTGCTAAGTAGATCAGTGGCATGTGCAGATTAGTTTTTGCTGTGTCCGAAGAACTCTGCAAATTTTGCACAGGGGTTCATTTTTCGATTGCAAAGACAAACCTTACGATATATCGGTACTCCTTAAACACAGAATTTAGCTGTTATTATTCTATAATTTCAGTATCAATTTGTATTTTAGATGGGTTATTTAGAAAAACGTTTTTTCAACCAGGCAAAAAATAATCATCCTCTTCGCTTGATAAATACTTACTTACCTATCCATTTTTTCAACGCAGCTGATCATTCAATTCCGTTAAATTTACCATTTAATCTATTCTTAATCACCTTCATAATTAACTGAATAATAATAATTATTAAATTCTCTGAATAATGAAATTAAAAATGCCTCATGCCTCAGAACCGTTGTTAAAGCCTGACTCGCTCTCTTGTTGCCAAGCGCAACTGGTCGAAGTGTGAGTGCGTCACCTTGTTGGTGTAATAGGCTAGTAGTCGTAAGTAGATCAATCAACCGTATCTAAGAGCCGAAGCCAAATTCTCAAGTTTTTCCAATTTTTGTTTTGCTGATTTGTGTAATGCGACCAAATTCTTTAAATTGAAGATATCGGGAGGACAGAAGTTTTTGTGGGGATTCCAACGAGTGGAAAACGAATTTTGTGGCTCGAGTAGTTTTCGAGTTATTAAGAATTGGGGAAATTTTAAAAAACTCAAAACTGCTTCACTAAAACTGCAATAACTCCTAAACGGTTGAAGCTACCGGCGTGGCGATGGTCTCATTCGATTCAGCATAGAAAAATCTATAGAAAATGATACCTCACATGCCTATGTTGCAAATTTCCTTAAAAAGACGAATTTTTTACCACTTCAACAGCTGTTTTACTGGCCTTAAAATCAAGGTAGGGTTCTGCCGAGACGTTAGGACCAACTAGATACGGAACTTGATTTTTGGTAAAAATTTCAAAATTTTTCGATAACTCCTTCCCCCTTAAAAACCCCGGACGGCGGACGGCGTACGGCGGACGGCGTACGGCGGACGGCGGACGGACAAAAAATTTTTATTGCAGATTCGGATTCTACACCCCTTGAAACGTAAACCAACAAATTTTCAGGGGGTGTTAAAATTTTTTTTTTCCTGACCGATTACAAAGGTTCATTTCTTTAGAAAAATGAACCAAAATTAAGCCATAGCGCAAAATTTCAGCGTATGGTATGGGTAGGATGGTCAATTCACATTATGGATGTTCTTTCAAAATTATCCTTGAAGAGCCTGCGACGGTGGGGAGTCCTGGGGATGAATAATACAAACAATTAATCCTAGATGTTCTTGACCGGAGGAAACCACATTCCTGTACGGCGGATCTCGGGCCGGTATACATGTACCGACATTAAAAAAAGGTAATATCCAAACCTTGTGTGCTTTTCCAAGGCCTCAAGAAGGATAAGTGCATAGACATCAGGTTCAAATTAGTATTCACCATTCGTGGCCTGTGTAGGCGGAACCCCTTTAACATTATGACGAATAATAACCGCCCCAGTGGATGGAATATTTATAATGGGCTCGTGATAATGCTCACAAATCGGTTTTGGTGATTTAACCAATTATTATGCCTTGGCATTGAAACAAATAGCGGCGACGGACTATAGGGGGGAAATGAATTGGGAATTTTCCTATGATAGGTATGATACCGATCGTAAAGAGGTCAGCAAAAAAGAATCTTTAGGCATAACAATTTTTCTTATGGAAAAATTTCAAAACCCGTGTAATGCTGATAGCAATAATGGGTACGGCATACCTTAATTCCCTTTCCGAGTCTGTTTGGACGAATGCTGTAAAAATACCGACTAACTCTCCAGCTGAAAATAGTTCCGAGGCCGGAAACACGGCTTGTCGTACGAAAGAGAAGCGACACTTACATCCTTTGTCTCTGTACTTCGAAAAGATTTATCGCCCGGTCCAAATTAGAAAAAAGGCCCAGTCCGAACTGGTTCCTTTGATTTGAAGTTTATTCCCTTATCAGACTGATGTTAAATCTTTACGACCGACCTTCCGTTTCTCCTTGATGTTTCCGAGGATGTCGAATTTTTAGGAGAATTTTCGAACTTTTTCTGTCGAAGAAGGGAAAGAGTGAGTAGGATATTTTTCACTGTACTTTCGGGATTATTGGGTACCCTTATAAACCCAAAATTATGAATGATTGAGCCATCATTGAGTTTGGCTGGCGTCGCAATCGCACAGAGCTAGCGATTTCTTTCCACCATACAATGTTGACGCCCCTACCATTATCGCGATACCAAGCATGCAAAAAATAAATCTTCCGAAACCAAATTCGTCTGCAGACTCAGTTGATGGAGACAACCAGGGCCGTCCAGAGGGGGGGGCAGGGGGGGCAAAATCCCCGGGGCCCGGGGCCCAAGGGGGCCCGGGCCCGCCCGTGGGCCTTTTACGTACTAATATGCAAATTAGAAAAAATGCTTTTATTGACCGGGGGGGGGCCCGGTCGAGTCTTTATCCCCGGGGCCCGGCTTGGCTCTGGACGGCCCTGGAGACAACCTCAAATACACTCAACCCTCGAGACAAAGGGAGAAAGGAAGACGAATAAAGCAGTCGAATGTGTCTGCTAGGAAAGCTGAAGACGAGTATAAATGAGAGGTGAACGATACAAATCGGCGCCTCCGTCTCTAACTATTTAAGGAATTCCTTTTTCGTTCCATGTCCCCATGAGCTTTTTCTGTATAGAGACAAATTGCATACGGGGTTTGCTTATAATTTGATTAACTTACCTACACATTCACTGGGGTGTGTTCATTCACTGGTCCACCCACCCTATCTCACAAAAAAATTGACAGTTCAAGCTTCCAACTTCAGGAATTCAATAATTTAATAAACTTTGACCGAGCACCTCCCGTATCCGAAATTATTGGGTCTGCATTTCCGGGGGACGTCAAAATTGATCCAAACTGACTAATTTTCTGGCCGGGGAATAATCAATAATTGAACGATTAAACGAACTTACTAGTGAAGTTCGATCGTAATTATGTGCAGTCCAGTCCGAAGACACCACGTGAGCACAAATGCAGCTCCTCGGTCAGAGGGGGCGAACACCGATACTTTTAAAGAAACAAAAAATGTCTGTCGTAGGGCCCAGGCCCGCGGCCTCTGGACCGACAACAACCCGTGTTCCAAGCTTCAGTCTTTCAAAGATCCTGAAGTTGATGGTAATTTGGTCTTGGGAGGGATGGGCTGGGGACGTGGTGTCTTCGGACTGGACTGCACATAATTACGATCGAACTTCACTGGTAAGTTCGTTTAATCGTTCAATTATGTGTCAGTCCAGTCCTCAGACACCACGTGAGCACAAATGCAGATGTTTAAAGAATGGCAAATTACCACAACTTCGGCTGTGCGGAAAAGAGAAATTGCAATTAAACAACTCAAGCACCTTGAGTAGCTATTGTACAACTCGAAGGAAGAACCCGTTTATAATTTATTTGAATAGAGAAAAATACGGTAATTCAAGTCAGCCACTAAGAAAAATTAGTATTAGCAGAACATTTTAGTTCCCTAAGAACTTGTGAGTACTGAGTTTAAGAAACTTGGTTGATCGACTATCGGTCGATTGTAGAATTTCGCGAAGGTTGTGGACCGCACGCTCCAACCCACAGTCTTCTGAATTAGTTCGATCGAAAGACCCCGTCGCAGAGCTGTCGATGTCGAGGCGTGACGGGTTGAGTGCGGCTTGAAGATCGAACAGTCGATCCCAGCTGATGACATCGTGTCTTTCATCCAGCGACTCATCGTTTGTTTGGTCGCAGGGCCAAAGGGACTAGTCCAAGTAATAAAAAGTTGGTCACAACCATGGGGTCTGTACGGGCGAGTAAGGTCCAGGTATGAGTCAAGGCAACGAGCAACACACAAGGCTGGTTTTTGATCGAAGAAGGGTAACTTTAGGCACGGTTGAGTACTGTTTGGTCGAGAAGATTTGATGAGATCGGGGATGTAAATTGTTACCCCCACGCTGTCCGTGTGAATGTTAGAGATCTTTATTGAATGGATCGTTTGGAGTCTATGCCCGGTCGATAGACAGAGCAGAGTTGCTAACTTCTTTGAAACAAACTTTACATCGCAACCAGAGGAGGTTTCAAAATATTCAAGGATAAGTTGCGGGTCCCACGTATAAGAATACCGTGGGCCAGGGGGTCGTTTACGAAAAATACCCTTGAGGAAACGTCTGATCGAAGGGTCATGACCGATATCTCTATCCCCAATAAGAGATATTGCAGCCCGATGGGTATTGAATGTGTTGAACGTATGTGGGTGGTTGTCCAGAACGCGTTGCAAGAAGGTCAGCACCTTAGGGATTTCTGTAGTGAATGGGGAGCATTTCGTCTCTTGGCAAAAATCCCACCACAATCTCAGAGATGATTGATATTGCTGCATTGTAGAGGGAGCGAGGCTATCAAGCAGTGTGCTGATCACATCTTCTGGGATACCCTTATTGAGGAACGCTTCCCTGACAAAACTCCGGCCACCAGGATAAGGTCTTTCGAGAAAGGGTGGGGTGTCAGAGTGCTGTAAGAAGACAGAAGGTTGTTAGAAGGACCAAAATATACAATTTCCGATATCGTGAGCTTGACAAAGAATGGGTACCAGCTTTGGGCCTGCCAATGGGGAACCACTACAATGCCCTCTGCCTCGTCTACCACAATTTTCTGAAGCACCTTCAAGATCAACGAGAAAGGTGGGAAGGCATAGAAGTTCAAGGGTCCCCAGTCAATGGTAAATGCATCTACCTTCCACGAATCTTTATCCGGGTGCCAAGACACAAATTTGTCGCATTTTGCATTAAGAGACGAAGCAAAGAGGTCAACCTCTGGGTGACCCAATTTATCAACGATCTCGCCAAAAACTTCCCAATTCAGAGTCCATTCCGTATCAGACTTGATGATACTATCGTCGGATAAAATCCTAGAAGCAAAATCGGCTTCATAGTTGTCTGCTGAGCTAATATATGATGCAAATATCCATAATCCCCTTGCCTCACACCACTTCCATATGTTCCTTGCAACTTCATGGAGGTGAGGATGTTTAGAACTTCCCATCCTATTTACGCACGCAAGAGCAGTTGTGTTATCAGTACGGACTAAGACACTAACATCCTTCAAGGGAGACGCAAACGTTTCTAGACAATTGAAGGTTGCCTGAAGTTCTAAAAAATTTATATGCCTATCACGGAATTGTTCATCCCAACCACCGTGGGCCCGAGTGCCATTGCAAAACCCTCCCCAACCGGAGAGGCTAGCGTCCGAATTGATTTCCAGCTGGAACGATCCATGCCGCAGATTGTTCACGGAATGGGGAAGTGCATGGAGCCACCACTGAAGCTCCGGGATGATGGCCGGTGGTATGTCAATTCGCGCATTGTAATTGTCGAAATTCCGAGACAAAGCGTCGCATTTCTCCCGTTCCATAACCTTGGTATAGACCCGGCCGTATTTTAAAGCTGGGCATGCAGATGACAGACAGCCTACTAGACGGGCTAAGGTTCGAATTTTGCAACGTTTTTTAGACGAAAAAGAGGATAGCATTGCAATGATTTTCTCCCGTTTATCAATGGGTAACGAGATGGTCATTTGGGCCGTGTTAAATAAGAAACCCAAAAACTTGAAATTTTGTTTTGGAATTAAATCGCTTTTTTCCTTGTTGATGATAAATCCCAGACTTTCCAACAAAATCACAGTTCTTTTAACGTGATCCGAGCAAACTGCATAATTTTCTGCGATTATACAAAAATCGTCCAAATAGTTTGAGCACAGGATCCCCTGAGAACGTAATTGTTGCAAAACGGGTCGACATAATTTTGAGAAAGTATATGGAGCAGAAGAACATCCAAAACAAAGACAGGTGAATTGGTAAAGGTTTTCATTGAAAACGAATCGTAAGTATTTCCGATCACGGGGGTCCACGGATACCATATAGTACGCCTCGCGAAGGTCAATAGTGGCTCCATAAAATTTTGGCTGAATCAGCTGAGCGGTGGTCCGATAGTCTTCCATTTTGAAATGAGGGGCCTCAATAAATGTGTTCAATTTTTTCAAATTCAAAATGAATCTTTTCTTCCCACTTGACTTATCAATGAGAAAAATAGGGGACAGAAACTGTTGTGGGTCGGGAACACAAGGTTCGATTGCACCGATATTAATTAAATGATCGATTTCAACCTCCATAGCAGCTGATTCGGACTTCGACAATGGTCGAGTTGAAGAAAAATGAGTTTGAATTGGACTACCTATCAGAGGCAGTCTGTAACCTTTAATCCATTTCAAAATGGAATTATTTGAAGTGATCGATTTCCAATTTTCATAAAAATTACGAAGTCGACCTGCAAAGTGAGAGCTTACTGAATCGATTGTATTCATCTCCGTTGGCGTCGAGGTTGGTATGACGTTCTCTGAATTCGTCCCGAGCGGACTGGGACTCTTGGCTTTGAGGTTTGCCCTTTGGGACGGCCCGTCTCCCTCGAAAGACGGCCCGGGCGGGGGAAGTTTAAATGCTGCCGATTCGCAGCCAGAGTCGGACGGTTGGATAGGGCAGTGGTTTGTCGTCGGTTTTTGGGTGGCTGAGGACGGGTGTCCTTCAACTCTTTTCCCGCCGTTTCAATATTTTTGGCAGTTTTGATGAGTTCCGTGAGGTCCGGAAAAAGAGAAGTTGAAACTGGAGAATCTTTAGTAAGATCACGGACACTTTCATTCAAATGCATGGAAATTCCCGCTTTCCTTGAACATGAGATTTTATGAAATAATGAGGTCAACATTTTTCCCGAGTCAAACAAGGACGACAATAATGGTTGCCTCACGTCTGAGGGCAAACCAGTACAAGCCTTATCGCTTAAAAGTGCATTTATCCCTTTTCCTAACGCGCTTAGGGATTTTCCCAAAATGGTTTGTCTATTGATAAGGATTTTGTCAATATTCAAGGTAGATAAGGTAATGACTGATTTCAATTCCGGATTCAAAACAGGAGGGGAAAGCAAATCCAAATTATTCGGTAAATCGTATTTGTCCAGAAGTTCCTTAAATTCAGTGGTGGATGTCCCATGAGACAAAACGTGACGCCATCTCGGCACAAGAGCCGGGTGGAGGGAAAAAGGGGAAAGCGGATCGGGTTCTGGGACTTCGCCTAATAGAGCTAAAATGTCCTCAGGGACATCAACTGAAATAGGAGAGCTTGACTTTTGTCCAATTTCGGGACCTCCATTGTTCCCTACGATCTGATTGGTAGGATCAGGATCCAAACCCTTGGGCAAACCTCGATCAGCCAGAGAGTCGCTCCTGTGACTACAACGAGAAACTTGCTCAATATTGGGATGCGAGCTCGACCTTGAGCTCCGTACGGGAGCCGGTGACCTGCTTCGATCAGCACTCCTGTGCCGAGAGTCGGGTCGCGCCTCGATTGATGGATCAGTCCGCCTGGTCTGTTCACTCTTGCGAACAAGGCGCTTCTCTCGTCCGCTGATGTCGTCTCTTCCCGACAGACGATCACAGCAAACCATCCTGCGTTGGCGCTCAGGGCCAGCACTCTTGTGCTGGGTAGAAGACCATCCCGGTCCGGGTAAGTCTTGACCGTTCCGCGATCGTTCTCCTTCGGAGTGGCGGGCCTCTCGATCGCTCTTGCGATGAGGGCTGAGCCAGTCCCGACGTTCGAAGTGGCGGGCCTCTCGATCGCTCTTGCGATGAGGGCTGAGCCAGTCCCGACGATCTGACTGGCGGGCCTCTCGATCGCTCTTGCGATGAGGGCTGGGCCAGTCCCGACGATCGAACCGGCGGGCCTCTCGATCGCTCTTGCGATGAGGGCTGGGCCAGTCCCGAAATCGGACGGGTTCGTGGTCACGCGTGCGTTCTCTGCGAGGGGTAGGAGACCGGGAACGGGATGTGGACGAGGAAGGGGCGCGACGCGAGCTCGATTTTCGCTCGTTCCTACGATGCGAGTTCATCTGGACTTTCCTTTCCAATCTTTGCAATTTCCTCAATAGCTTCCGATGGCGGATGGACCCATCCGAATCCGAATCCATTCTGAAAAAATAATAGTGGCTAACTTAAAATTACCTAGCGTAATAGAAAAGGAATGCTACTTACGCATCCGATTCAAAATGGCTAGCGGTCAGCTCGCGGTAGCCTCTTCTTGCTTGCCCGATCGAGCGCAATATAAGTACCTACCTTTCAGAGGTAGAAATATTGGGTTCTCCACCTAAAATATAGAACTTTTCAAAGTTCGATAATTTCCGCAGTAATTTTTGCAAAACGGAAGAAAGTTTTGCGAAAAACAGGTAAAACTAGCTTGATAAATAAAAAAGCATCGGTAGCGCGCCACACCGAACACGAAGACTGAAGCTTGGAACACGGGTTGTTGTCGGTCCAGAGGCCGCGGGCCTGGGCCCTACGACAGACATTTTTTGTTTCTTTAAAAGTATCGGTGTTCGCCCCCTCTGACCGAGGAGCTGCATTTGTGCTCACGTGGTGTCTGAGGACTGGACTGACACATAATTCCACGCAAAAAGGGTCATAGGTTGATTAGGTTTTTTGGGGTTTCTTTCTGAATGAAACAATTCATACTTTGAGAGGGGAAAAATCAAAATTCTCAATTGCTACTAAAACACCAGAAAAAAATGTTGTTATTCGCGTGAAATCTGGTAGGACGACCCGTTAAAATGCCCATTCGCTATCCGATTGCTGATGAGAATTAGCATCGTTGAGATTGGTCGAGGTGGCGTCTCTTCGAAAATGGAAGTATCTCCCTGAATTCTCAACCTTTTTTCAAATTTCTTGAACTGAAATGTTCGTCCCGGTCTGACGCATCATGCTATACAACCAAATTGTGGATTACCCTCAGTATTCCTGATATATCAACACTTTTAGTTTTCTATTTTATTTATTTTTCCTTTTTGCACAAAAAATGAATTGTTTTGAGCATTCTTGGTCTTGAAATTTTACTTTGCGGAATATGGGGTTTTTTATTCCTGTAACTTGATGTTTTAGGCGAGTTTTTAAATGAACATTATTTCTTGTGGTTTTATGACATTTGTGATCCTTATATTGCCTCCAAAGCAGTCAAAATATAATCAATTTTTTTATAAATATTATATTTTGGCATATATGCCAAAAATTTGCGAACCAAAATATGAAAGTATTGTACGTTATCTACACACAAAGGTAGGTACCTACCTAACACTAGAAAACCTGAGTTACTTAGCACCAAAAGGAACCTATGGCAGTATCTTTCGGTGGTTCAAGATGGGTAAAAACGAAGACTTTCTCAGGGAAGAACGGCGTTTTGGGATGCCTTGACATCGTAAAAACATGAAACGAGAAGTTGGCGGCTCATGAGTTTACCGGTACATAAACAAAGCGCAAATTATACGTTGCTAAGTTCATTCTTGAGGGGGCAGAAAAGCGTCTTATCATCGACCTGGGGTACAAGTCCTCCGATGATGACGAAGACATGCCAATCAGAATGGGTCCTCTCAGCCCCAATGATCTTATTCACTTTTGGAAGGGTTTACCAAATTTTTCGATTTATAAAGCTGTGTGCGACCGAAGGAACATTTTGAATGTCAGAAAACGTTCAAAACCCGATCCCTAGTTAACATCAACTTCTTTGCATTCAAAACTTTCAAATTTTACCGCACAATAGGCAGTATCGATTTGAGTATTTACCTACTGCCTCAGCAGCTGATTTGATCCCAAATATTTGCTCAGATGGTCTGCGTGGCGGTAGGTTCGAAGGCGCAAAACGACAAATATTTACTAATCGAGGATTTACGCAAACGTTTCAATTTCAAAATAAACAAGTCCGATCTTTCAGCCTTAACTGATGGCAGATCCGTTGAGATAAAGAGCGAAGCTTGTCTAAAAATGCTACAATCGGCAAATCCTGAAATGACCTGTTACCGTTGTAATTTACTTCACAATCTCCCTAGTTAAGTAAATTGATTCTTTAGTCGATTCTGTCCACGAGCTTCGATAAAAAAGCGAGGAGCCATAATGTCACGATTAGCCGGGTTTGCCCCAGTGGTCACGACTAATGGAGTTTACATTATGATAAAACGCTGTTTATCAACATCGAAAAAATAAACAAAGATTTGTAAAAGTTGGGTCACGAGTTACGATGGAGCGTAGAAACGTAGTAAAAAGGCGCGATACCGAATTGATTATCGGTTCGACGAATTTTGTGCGCTTATGGGATGATTGTTTTTTTATTGTTTTCTGAAAGCTTTCCAAAACGCCGCAGTTCTTAATTAGTAAAACCAGATGTGATAAGATTTTATCCCAGATTTTCAAAATTACTTTCAAACAAAGGTGGCATCGTTTTAATGAGCGAATTCTTCTTATTTCTCATCTTATATCTTATGTCTCAAAAAAAGCAACAGCTGAACCGATTTTGGTAACGGAGCTTAGTATTGCCCGCTTTGGCGTAGGATTGATAAAAATTAGGGTTGGTGAAAATTTAACGGGACTCTAAAAAAATAAATTACTTACTATTGTACCTGTTGTAAGTCATTTTAACCTATAGGACGATAACTGTAATAAGTAATGGGGTTGAAGAAGTTCAAGCATTAATGTAAAAATTGACATTTTAGCATAATTATGTATTTATTATCAAAATAACCGAGCCGTTGATTCTTATATTCTTCATACGCGACTTTCCCACACATATCAAAAAAGGTCATACGCCATAAAATTGTTATAATTAGAAAGTATATAAATGCGCAAGGTAGTACTCAATTACCGATAACTACGTGCAATTAATCCCACCAATGAGAAGTCTATCATAGCGTAGGTAATTTCGCGAATAAAACAATATTAACGACTGTAATTGTGCCCTGAAATCGTAGGGAGTTCAACAGCAATGAACATTATTACACTGTCCGTCACTGCGGTTGATGTTTACACGGTTTATATGACCTATGTGTAACCTGAAAGAACAACTTTGGATGATTTACAGATTTTATCATCGAAACAAACGGAGCTTCTGGGAGGAGGGGGTTGTTTTATCAGGAATGCTTCGTTTTGGATAAAATTAAAAGGAAAAAGTAGATCAGTGGCATGTGCACATCAGTTTTCTGTGTATCCGAAGAAAGTGGAAAAACTACATTCCATTTTAACGAAAACACGAAAATGCTAAAAACAGGGTTTAACCATAGGATCATCTACCTCAATTTAATTCTAAACAAGGAAAAAGTGAGTAAAATACAAGGTGGAGAAACGTTTTTCAAAATAGTTTGCTGTTCGTGGATCACAATCGTCAATGAAATCACACAAAACAAACATACAGCCTATATGATGTGTAGGTCAGGGTGTCACGAACTAAAAGGCACCCAACTCATTTCGTTGACTCTTTTCCCATCCCTAACGTAACATTTTTTTTCTTGCCAGAGTCTCCATTCTTCCCGATAGACATCTCAATAAAGGTGTTCCCAGATACGGAATAATACCCGTTGATTTCCAGTTAGATCGGCCCGATAGCCCCAGATGCAGCCTCCCTAGATTAAGGGGAAAACTATCAATTTTAACGCCAATTCTCACATCGTACGCAGAGCCTACAGGCAAAAGATGCACCAACCGATGGAAAATGGCAGCTGCACCATAAGCATCTGCTGTGCATCACTAATATATCACCGCTACTCGGCATCTGCAGCTTTTGTTTTAGCCAACTTGCAAGTTCCCCATCCAGCATGAGGCATATGAGTCCGTTCTATATTTATTCTACGCGAACTCATGCAAAGAGGTTTTGCCGGTTTTGGTTAATGTCCAACACTGATGCTTTGTACCATAAATTTCAAACTCATGAAACTCACTCAATGAAACTGAAACTCGAACTCATCATCGAAATCGAAGTCAAACTCAGCATCGAATCGAAGTGAATCAAACATTGAAACATAAACTCAAACTCATAATCAAACTCGAAGTCAATCTCACAATGAGACTGAAACTCGAACTCATCATCGAAATCGAAGTGAATCCCACATTGAAACATGAACTCAAACTCATAATCAAACTCGAAGTCAATCTCACACTGAAACTGAAACTCGAATCATCATCGAAATCGAAGTCAAACTCATTATCGAAATCGAAGTGAATCCCACATTGAAACATGAACTCAAACTCATAATCAAACTCGAAGTCAATCTCACAATGAAACTGAAACTCGAACTCATCATCGAAATCGAAGTCAAACTCATTATCGAAATCGAAGTGAATCCCACATTGAAACCTGAACTCAAACTCATAATAAAACTCGAAGTCAATCTCACACTGAAACTGATACACGAACTCATCATCGAAATCGAAGTGAATCCCACATTGAAACATGAACTCAAACTCATAATCAAACTTGAAGTCAATCTCACAATGAAACTGAAACTCAAACTCATCATCGAAATCGAAGTCAAACTCATTATCGAAATCGAAGTGAATCCCACATTGAAACATGAACTCAAACTCATAATCAAACTCGAAGTCAATCTCACAATGAAACTGAAACTCGAACTCATCATCGAAATCGAAGTGAATCCCACATTGAAACATGAACTCAAACTCATAATCAAACTCGAAGTCAATCTCACAATGAAACTGAAACTCAAACTCATAGTCGAAATCGAAGTCAATCTCACAATGAAACTGAAACCCAAACTCATCATCGAAATCGAAGTCAAACTCATTATCGAAATCGAAGTGAATCCCACATTGAAACATGAACTCAAACTCATAATCAAACTCGAAGTCAATCTCACAATGAAACTGAAACTCAAACTCATAGTCGAAATCGAAGTGAATCCCACATTGAAACATGAACTCAAACTCATAATCAAACTCGAAGTCAATCTCACAATGAAACTGAAACTCAAACTCATAGTCGAAATCGAAGTGAATCCCACATTGAAACATGAACTCAAACTCATAATCAAACTCGAAGTCAATCTTACACTGAAACTGAAACTCGAACTCATCATCGAAATCGAAGTCAAACTCATTATCGAAATCGAAGTGAATCCCACATTGAAACATGAACTCAAACTCATAATCAAACTCGAAGTCAATCTCACAATGAAACTGACACTCAAACTCATAGTCGAAATCGAAGTCAAACTCATTATCGAAATCGAAGTGAATCCCACATTGAAACATGAACTCAAACTCATAATCAAACTCGAAGTCAACCTCACAATGAAACTGAAACTCGAACTTATCATCAAAATCGAAGTCAAACTCATTATCGAAATCGAAGTGTACCTATCCCACATTGAAACATGAACTCAAACTCATAATCAAACTCGAAGTCAACCTCACAATGAAACTGAAACTCGAACTTATCATCAAAATCGAAGTGAATCCCACATTGAAACATGAACTCAAACTCATAATCAAACTCGAAGTCAACCTCACAATGAAACTGAAACTCAAACTCATAATCAAACTCGAAGTCAACCTCACAATGAAACTGAAACTCGAACTCATCATCGAAATCGAAGTGAATCCCACATTGAAACATGAACTCAAACTCACAATCAAACTCGAAGTCAATCTCACAATGAAACTGAAATTCGAACTCATTATCAAAATCGAAGTGAATCCCACATTGAAACATGAACTCAAACTCATAATCAAACTCGAAGTCAATCTCACAATGAAACTGAAACTCAAACTCATAGTCGAAATCGAAGTGAATCCCACATTGAAACATGAACTCAAACTCATTATCAAACTCGAAGTCAATCTTACACTGAAACTGAAACTCGAACTCATCATCGAAATCGAAGTCAAACTCATTATCGAAATCGAAGTGAATCCCACATTGAAACATGAACTCAAACTCATAATCAAACTCGAAGTCAACCTCACAATGAAACTGAAACTCGAACTTATCATCAAAATCGAAGTGAATCCCACATTGAAACATGAACTCAAACTCATAATCAAACTCGAAGTCAACCTCACAATGAAACTGACACTCAAACTCATAGTCGAAATCGAAGTCAAACTCATTATCGAAATCGAAGTGAATCCCACATTGAAACATGAACTCAAACTCATAATCAAACTCGAGTCAATCTCACAATGAAACTGAAACTCGAACTCATCATCGAAATCGAAGTGAATCCCACATTGAAACATGAACTCAAACTCATAATCAAACTCGAAGTCAATCTCACAATGAAACTGAAACTCAAACTCATAGTCGAAATCGAAGTGAATCCCACATTGAAACATGAACTCAAACTCATTATCAAACTCGAAGTCAATCTTACACTGAAACTGAAACTCGAACTCATCATCGAAATCGAAGTCAAACTCATTATCGAAATCGAAGTGAATCCCACATTGAAACATGAACTCAAACTCATAATCGAACTCGAAGTCAACCTCACAATGAAACTGAAACTCGAACTTATCATCGAAATCGAAGTGAATCCCACATTGAAACATGAACTCAAACTCATAATCAAACTCGAAGTCAATCTCACAATGAAACTCAAACTCAAACTCATCATCGAAATCGAAGTCAAACTCATTATCAAACTCGAAGTCAATCTCACACTGAAACTGAAACTCGAACTCATCATCGAAATCGAAGTCAAACTCATCATCGAAATCGAAGTCAAACTCATTGTCGAAATCGAAGTGAATCCCACATTGAAACATGAACTCAAACTCATAATCAAACTCGAAGTCAATCTCACAATGAAACTGAAACTCAAACTCATCATCGAAATCGAAGTCAAACTCATTATCGAAATCGAACTTTTTTTAGTGAGGGAAGTTTTTTACTTATAAAACATGAAAATTTTAATTTTCAATATTAAAATAATATTAATTAATTAATATTAATTGGAATTAACATTTTTCCATAAATACTAACTTCTCCTTCACCGAGGCTCCAAATTTTTCAAAATATCCCAACTCGGAATTGATCCCGCATTTCACACAACTGAGAATTTCAACAGCAAACATTTACACCATCATGATGGCAGAGCAGAGCGATAATTGCCAATTTCCGAATGGGTTCGCCCGTGAAATCGGCAGAAATGAGGGGCCGACTGGTCCGCGTTGTAAATGCCAACGCTTGAGGTCAGAGAGCGTCGCGGTTGTTCGAGAAGTCCCATGCTACGTACATTATACTTCACGGTCATAATAAACCGTACGAAATTTATAATAAAATTAATTTCGCTCGATTATCAAAATAGTCAACAGATGACCTTTAGTCGGCTAATTCGAGTAGTAATCGCCAAGAAGTCATCATAATATTTCATAACGTAATTACGAAAAAAAGCTCGGTAAAAAATATTGTTTTACGTCAAATTCCCATATCAATCTTCACGCATTGGAATACCAACAAAAAGTTTGATTGATTCACGAAATCCGGGGTTCTTAAGAGAAACTGACCACAGGAAAAAACCACCCTGAGACATCAAATGGAATTTTGCAAAATAAAATTTCATTCGTTGATAATTATGTGAATCAAATTTATCATGCAAAAATACTAGGTACAGACTCGAAGTACATAGGTATAGTTTTTTGGAATTAGTTCATGGTGAAGGAAATTTTTTCTCCATTCACAAATGAAGGAATTTCACTTTTCATCATTTTTCATCAAAAAGGAAAACGCGATCTTCTTCCACCTCTTTATTTTGATTCTATAAATCATCATAGGTGTTATAAAAGATCCGAAATAAATATTCATCGATCGACAATTCAAAAATGATATTTTTATAGCATCAAATAATAACATATTTCCAGCGTGTTAGGAATATCCGTTTATATACCTAGTTGATGGTAGATACTTTTCGAAACTGATTGTCGGTATCTATTCTTCGTTTAATTTAAAACCTTCACTCCGATATGTGATCCGTCATTTGGAAGCTCTTCCCATAGACATGACGGTGAGCTGAATGTGAGAAAAGTACCAGTCGAAAGTGTCCTCAGACAGAAATCCAATTTAACAGTTGTATAAAAAGGTTTAAGCCGAAGGAGGGGCTGCGGTTCCCACAATCCGACAGTAGGAACTATGGTAGGGGCTGCTCGGGCTACGCCGGATTAGTGGACGAGTGGTACGTGCCGGCCCCCGCTGGGAACCTTCAGACGTGCCTCAGCAGTGCCCCATCCCCCTCGGTGCTCCACCCCTCGGGCCCCATCCCCCTCGGTGCCCCAACCCCGGCCGTCCGCTCCTCCGAAGATCGCCACCTCCAACCTCCTCGACACCGGACAGAGACTTCTGTGACGTCAGCAGGCATTCAGTTTCGTGATACCATTTCGTTCATCCGATTGTGTCCTTCCTCTACGGAGTCGAGTTCTTTCAATGTTCAACTCCTCGTCGTTTCTTTTAGTCAGGCTCTTTTGTCGCGGGCTGTGTAGACTATACAAAAACGCTTGAATTTGGAGGATGAACTAAAACATGGACCATAAATTGAAGAAAGAAATAAAATGATTGAAAATTAAAGCAAATCATAATGATTGTTTATTGTTGAGATGAGGGAGAGAGTGGTAGTCCATCGTACTCCAATGTTCTTTATTTCTCCTAGCGCTTTCGCCCCGCTGGGCCTCTTCCGTGATCGACCTTTTTTTAAAGGGTTTTCCCACACAGGGGGCCACCCTACGAGTATCACCCGGGGGGAGGGGGGTCGTCAACTTGGGAATGCTACATTATGGGAACTTGGCTTAGAAACGCCAATGAAATTTGATGGTTTCAACTTTGAAGGTATCTCGACCAATTAAATTAATAAATTGTCTCGGCCTCACGGCCAGCTTTCGGATAGTGAACAAGCTCTTAAAAAGCAGCTTGAGGCCATTTTCTTGACTCGAGGCATGGAGTGGTTTTACCAGTACCTAGAGAGCTCAAAACATAATTTTCCCAAAAAAAAAACTTACTCGTAAGAGGTTTTGCAGATTCGCTGCCGATATCAATCAATCCTCCGCGTACCTGTTTTAACTTTCCATCGACAAATCAACTGCAATTTCACGGTTTAGGAAAATCTGGATGCCTATAATTCCGCTTCAGTCGCCACTAAACGACTGTAGTTAATGCTGGTGGCCTCCACGATTAAGCAATCAAGACTTCATTAGAGCACCGACTGTTTCAAATCGACTCTTCCTCTCTTTGTTGGGCAGCGAATCGGTAATATATCTTCGTTCCTTTTCCATCGCTGTACCGACGATTAGCTTCGAGTAAAGTTCCGTCCGTATAGCTCATCAATGTTGTTACGAGGATGTTTCTTCTTCGAGCCTCTAATTACTCGTTTGTTCCTTCGAAGATTCTTCAGTTATTTTCTTCGTTTTTCATATCTTACGGCATAGACTTAATATAGAATTTAGATGGCGATTTGGTGGTACATTTTGATTATATAAAAGACGTGATGTTTTCCTTACTTGAGAGCAAGAGGAAGACTTCTGACCAAATAATGCTAAATGTGGTACACGTACACAAAATAAGATGAAAAAAGTTCTGAAATAAGTTTTGACACCTTATTCATTTTAGAATAAACTGCAGGATGTGCTACGTGGGAGACGTATGAAAAATAATTCTTTTTACAGCGGAGTATCACTGAAGGTTTATACGTGGCTAAATGTACATGATGTACTCAACATGCACCACGATTAACTTTATCTAATAATGTCCTACAACTTCTCTCAGCAGCGCTCGCACGATTATAAGGTATTCCCCAACTTCTCATAAAGTATGTCAGTTGATAACAGTATGCAAATATTATCACCGCGTTAATTTCCAACTCGAAATGCCGACGGTGAATCTTTGTATTTTGTATGTGCTGGCAGAGGCGCACCCAGAGGTCTACACCCCCGCGGAGCTGTTCGTTCCACGAAATTATTATCTCTTCTTCAACTGTAGGTGTTAGCGGATCGAAGCTTGTTTAAATATGAATTCACGAGGCGAAAATTGAATTATTTTAGAGGCCGAATGAATTTTGAACGGCTTCATTAAAACTTTGAATCTACCACCCAGCAGGTGACCGTCTTCGATTATGATTTCACTTTCCAACCGATGCACGTTAACGACGAATATTTTCACCTCGGATGATAGGTAGCTATCGGTTCGCCGCTTCGAATAATTATTGATTTTCTGGATGAAATAACGAATACAATTTTTTCTCAAGTCGGCCACTCAAAAATGTCAAAAATACAGCCATATTTTTTGTTTCTATAAAGGTACGTCTTTATTTTTTTCATTTTTTTATTTTTGATCTTTTCATATTTTTTAAATTAATTCTTTCTTCTATTTAATTTTCTATAGTTTATATAGTATACATTTTTTATATCAGTATTTTTTATTTCAGTTTATACTAGGATGCCCATACCAATGAACATAACAGGAGGTAATCGGTACACGTAACTGGGACCCATCATAGGTCTGCCTTATAAGGCAGTTGATTCTTCAGAAAATTTTTGGGGCAAGATTTGTCTCCTGATAGAAGAGATGGGCGAAGACAGTTTAATAATCGAACTGTACATCTTAAGCAGGTGCCAGGATGTAACATGAAATAGTGTGGTCGTGAATCGTGTAACGACGAAATGGAGTCGTGTAGCGCATAAAAATGGCCAAGGTAGCCCGAGTCCAGTCATCCAACGAGCCAGCAAACAAAAGGAAGCAATCGCCAAAGGAATGCCTACACCTAGGAAGATAGGCGAGGCGCGAAGGGGGCCGCGGGGGGTGGAACAGACAGACATTCAAGTCCAGTCGGTCGACGAGGCCTATCACTTAGGCCAACCATTGTCCAACCTTAGGAACAAGCGTTGTTAAGGAATATAAGGAGGAATCGTTAATTAGATTCACTTTTAGTACCTCGCCAAGACAATCTGTGGGCGTTTCTCCTGTTAGAGACTATTGATTTTTGTATTGAATTTAGATACTTCGCCAAGATGGCAATGTCCGCTCGAGAACCTTTCAAAGAGAACCTTCACCACTCCAGGCCACTATCCTCTTAAGTCGTGATGTATTATTACCATAAATATTAAAAACAATCTTCTCTTGAGAAGTAATGGATTTGCAAGCCGCGCATAGGAATCAAATAAGTATTAAATCTTGACCCCAATGTGTATTTTAAAATTTTTTATACAAAGTGTTTTGTTGAATAAAACCTAATTTTCAATCATGCTGAACCAGAATTTGGATAGCACCCACTGAGTACCTACTTCCGGGCAATCAAAAGTTTTGAAAATTTTATTTTTTCTTGCTGCACGAATGTACTGGAGTTAAATCATGTTTTTTGCTTGCACCTACCCAAATTTTCATTATAATGGACGAGTTTTTTCAAATTTTGAAATTTGAAAACTTTGTGTTCTAATTTTGTGGGGTTTTTGGCCAAGGAGCAACAATATTGGTTTGAAATTCAAATGTAGAATGCAGAATATGTATGAATATAGGTTATGAGATATAGTATACCTAATATATACATACATGTATGTCCGAATTCTTAAATATATTTATGTGATATGGATATATAGGTATCACATGTACCTATATCACACATATAAGGATATACATATATTTCTTATTATAATATTACTAAAATACATATATTAAAATACTACATGATACAAATATGTGATATACATAGGGATAAACCTTTATCTCGATTACTCTTTCTGATTCAAATTCACGTCTTTGGTGGGTCAAAAATCGTATTAAACAATCACCGATCGCGATTGATAATTCATTTACAAAATCATGGAAGCATAATGAGTTATCATTCGATTCGTATGGCAACGCCTAACCTGGTTAGGTAAAATCCGTTGAACCGGTATCGTGGCTTGGGCTAGACTGACCATTATCAACAATGATTCCATAGCTTTTTTGCTCGCCCTGCGCATCGAAACCCCTGATTAACGGCGAGTGGCCGCTAATTATTTCCACATGATGAACAACTTTTTTTCGCACCTCGTTCTCGGAAGTGGCTGAATCGAGCACGTCATAACGAACTAGAAAGAGTATCCCGCGCCTCGTATAATTATGCTGGCCGATTCGAGTACATGTATGTAGGAAAAATCCGGCATGGTGGTATTAGATAAATGGTAAATCTGAAACAGCGGTACATATAGGTAATCTTCCCTATTAATTCACGAATGGTATATCAGCGGTTTTGAAACCACTATTTAAAATAATTGAAAAAATTTATTAAATTTAGGAAATCATTATTTGCAAGCCTTAAAATCTGCACAAAATGGAGAGCCGTTTAATGTTTTCAATCAAGCATTCTGTGTGTTGACAATGAAATTGTCGTGGCATCCCATATTTATGTATAGGGACCATAGCCCATACCCCATAGGTATTATCCCAACATAACACATTGATATAGCTGATGTTGCCACTTGAGCGACAATTGTCTTCATTTTACTTTGACGGTTTTTTGTTCAAAAAGGTACCTACAAGACCAAATTTGGCCGAAAAACTTTATTGACGTTCATCAAAATGCTTCGCCCCCTCTACTTTCCAAGGGCATGTCCAATCGGCTGCCCTGCAATGTGTTGACTGTTTCGAATCATCTTGCCGGTCGTCGGACGAGTTGAACCAACAAAATTACCTTTCTAATAAGCTCTAATTCTTCGTTCTTCTGGGAATATCATTTCGTCCTTCGTTTCCTGGAGGGCCAACAAAATAGGTACATTTCCGCGCGATCGGCCGCAAATTGGTGGCATGTGGCTTCCTCAAGGGCCGTTGAGTTCGTCTCGCGTTTTATCATTTAATTTCGACTCGTTCTTTTTCAACTTCTCGTTCCGAGACTATTTCACTTTCGTTTATCTCGGCCGTTTCCTCCTTTCTCGGTCCATTGGGTCCTCAAATCACCAGAGCAGATGCTTTTTGGGTCTGAGAAGTCCCTCCTGTTCGATACCTGGGATGCGGAGCCCCAATTATTATTTAGTTAGCCCTAGCGTATTATAGGTCGGCTTCCTTATCGACCTAACTATTAAGGGGCCACTGATATACCGAGAAATGATTCTTGAAAGCGTTCTATTATTTTAGCTAAATGCCCTACTGTTTTTTCGGGGGGCTCCAATTCAGGATGTCTGAGAAGTGGAAGACGCTTATTAACGCCTTCGTCTCTGAACCAATTATTACCTAATATTAGCCGAAACCCGTATCGTCCCTACGACTACCCTTAGGTAGATGATGTTGAGTATACCTATATCACAGTCTATGTTCCAAATTTAATCTTGATATAGTATCAGTATGGCCCACTTTTCTGCTGGGGTTGCACCAAAAAACAGGGTGTCCTGAACTTGATGAAACAACTTGATTGACAAAAATTGGGTAAAACTATACCAAAAATTGACGATACTCCACCAACCACGTTTTCCTATCTCAACTCGTTTCCAAAATACAAATTTCTAAAGATTTTTTTTTTTTCAGGAAAACTACTCTTTCCCGGTTTAAAAAACTTTTTTCAACTTTCGAGGGCATCTTTGGATTCCGCTTTAAACGTCATACAATCCTATTGTAAATTCGTAATCAAAAACTCTTAACTAACTGAATTTGCAGTCCAAACATCAAAATAAAATAATTGTTTTTAAATTAATACTTGTACCTACCTACGCCAACTGCACTTCGATAAAACGTCGTTTGGCCTAGTTTGACCAAAATTGAGGATGAATTGAAGTTAAGATGCTGTTCTTGAAGAGGAGAGATGATGCTAGAAGGTCATTTTAACAGTTGCATATAAAATTATTCTTAAAATATCGCCATTATCAACTGCAACGTAGATAAATCATAAAAAGAATACAGGCAAAGGCGGTCAAGATGATGTATCGCAGCGGCTCTGATGTGAAAAACACGGCCGTTAGTCATAACAGGTAAATCAGAGCGAATTCTTCGAGTGAATAATTGCTTCCATCCAACGAGTGGACTCTAATGAGCGGGATGCGATTCCAGTTCCAGCGAGATCAGGTTGGCAAATAAATATATCCATAGGAATCGTTCGTGTCGCGCAGGAGAAGAAAGGAGTCCAGATAGATGGGGGAGGGGGGTGTAAGGATCCTAGGATGGGGTGGAAGAAAGGGAGTCCTGTTGTCGACTGAATCCTGGCAGGACATCTTGCAGGATTGATATCCTGGGAATGATTAAAGCTTTATTCCACGGTAGGCCCCGATTGGAGCTAGGCACTTATTGGCTGGGCCACGTTGATTTTTTCATAATTTCCCACGGCAACTATACGCCTCGGATCCGCGAATGTTTCAAAAACCAGTTCGAAAACAGACTGTGAGAGTCCGCCTCATTTTTATGCCGATTGGCGTCTGAATCTTTATCAGATCGCTTGGTCGACGTGGAACGGGAAAATAAATTTCTCGCCTCCTCTATGCGGAAACGGACCAATAATAAAACGTAGGCCTCATAATTATTGTGATTTGTAATCATCATATTTATGGAGGCTCGATCGATATCTTTTGACGGGGACAATAGATGAATACAGAAGGTACCTAGTTTCTCGAGAATTGACGCTGGATTGGTTGGGGACTGGGCAAAATTCGAAAAAACTGAAACACGATTCGAATTGCAATGAAGAATTGCTGGGATTGGATACATCGTCTGTGATTTTGCACTACAGGCACCATTTCTTGCACCATTTGAACTCCAATCCAGCTTCTACACAAGATTTTTCACTGTGACGACGTCCCTATGACATGTGGGTGGGTAGAAAATTTGTTACATCCACCAAATGGTTGACCCAGTTTCTTATTTGGTACATTTTCTAGTTATTAATAATATCCGATTTCTCTTACCCTATCTGGCACTAATGGTGTGAGAGGATTAGCTAAGTGATGGCCTACAGATTGAATATTATGCTGTTGCCAAATGTTTATTGCTGACGGACAGCCAGACGGGAACTCGGCTAGGAAATGAATGAATCAGGCCGACCTAGACTTGAGATGTTTTGGCACCTCCACGGACCTCATCTCATCCACTCAGGTGGGGTAGACTGGTCCTATTATAATATGAGCAGCCTGTCTAACCTACTTATGACGCCTCGAGCCTCAGTCTCATCTTTAAATTCCACACTCGTCCAAAGCTGTTAGTATTTTTTCTCCAAAGTCGCTACACAATGTTGAACTTTTTATAAATCGATGGGTATGTCCTATTCAAAACAAAAACTTGCTGCGTTGCCGTCCATAATATCGCAATATCTTCTCCAAACCGAAACTCCGCATTCAATACAGAATTTTCAATTTCTTCCCTGCGCACCATCAAAAGAGCAGAAGGCTCTCGGCGACGGCACCATCGGATCGGCATGTGCTTGGAGGATCTCCCTCTGTCAACAGTCGAACCGTTAAAAAATACGAGTACATACCCTAGCGACAGGATTGAAAGATTGCCATCCATCGAGAGGCACGAGGGGAGAACAGAAAGGCTAAGGAATGAGGTCCGATTGTAATGGTCCGCATCAATCAACTCAACCCGTGTCATCATCGATGGGGCATTAAAAAAACTGCCGTCCTCTAGAAGGGAGAAAAATAGGCCTATGTCCCCCTCTACTCCCGTAAGGACTTTTTCTAGCATGATCTATCACACAAGGGACAGTCAGTATGTGCATCGAAAATGTTTTTTTGTCGCACGAAAAAATCGCATTGTCGAGGGTCAAGTGCATCTCAAGGGATGTGGAGCCGTAGATGTGGGTCATTATAATAAATCTCCCATCCGTTCCAATGCGGATGCTTAATGATGCCAAACCTATGAACACAATGGTGAAAAGAATGGATCATTGAAGCCTCAAGGCCCAAACCCTAGTCAAATGATAGTTTTTCGAAATTTCAAAAATTAGCCTTCAAACTGGGCCACTAATAGTTGATACATTTTGACCAGCTTGTAAAGAATGTGCAGAAACCTTCAAGGAATTCGGCGGGGCCAAATATTCCAATATCGGTCCAGTGGAACCCCCTCAATTGACAAAAGCGTGTAAAAGAAGAAATTCAATCGAAAATTCGAGTCAAACAAATTTGAAAAAAAGTTCACTAAAAATTTCTGGAAAAAATCCTACGGTATATTAAGGGAGAAATACTGGGAAAATACTCTAAAATTCTGTGTGTCCAGAAATTCTGTGTTGGAGCATAAAATTAGCCACATGGCCATCTAAACCAGGTTTTCAACCATTTTTATCGCTTTATTGCAAATATTTCGCCCTCAATTCGAGAAAAAATCCAAACCAATCCATCGCTTACGTAGCAGTGAATCTAGTAGATAATTGGACGACGCCTGGCGCAACTTTACGATGTGACAAACTGGACAGGTCAGTTAGTAGTCGTGAGCCTAGTTAGGCCCGGATGAGCCGGAGGAAACCGAAGAAGCATCGACACTGACTGAACGGGAAGAGGATGCAGTTTGTTTGAAAGGTGTCAAGCTAATAATCCATTTTGAGGCGACAAGTGAGGCCATACGGGGAGTCAGCCAGCCCTTTCCAAGATGTATAACAAGAGCTAAGCTGTATACAAGTAGATAGGCATGAGTTTACACTCAGTAACAAGGTGACTTTCCTTGACTCGAGGACGCAGAAATGGCCGCCTCTCCCCTCGAGGCTTAAATCCTCCAAGATCGAGAAAAGCATGCGGCTTTGGCTTTACTTCTGGAGAAACTCAAAGAAGATTGGCAGGCATGTGTCAACTCCTTCGCATCAGCCAATTACTAGGCTTCCTTTTGCACTATTCTCGCCCCTTATTTGTTGCTGCTGACGCGGCAGAATGGTCTAACCCCTCGTCAGTGAACACTCGCAATGAACGGATGGCATACAGAATCAATCAGATACAGCGTGGTTGATTTACAAATCAAGAGTTTCTACGCCTTTTTTAACAACGAGTTGTTCATGCAGGACTTCAGCACTTATGAAGGCCGGTGGTTTGGATGACGTAGACATACTGGGTAGCAGGGCCTTGATAGTTCAGAGGCTGATAGGCTGAATTGCCATGCTTTGGAAAAATTGGAATCCTTACGAATTTGAGGTAAGTAGGTACCCTTAGCTACCACAATGAAGGCCAAAATACAAGTGGCCCACTTGCAAGCCGAAGCTTATACCTAGATCAAAAGCTCAATTTGGTTTATTTCGATCAAGGGCCGCCTTCAAGAGCAGGGATCTACTCCACAGCCCAGGGGGTTTAAAGGGTTATCGTTGGAAAAATTGACATTGTGAAAAGGTTCGAAAAAAGCGGTTGATTCGAACATATTATAGAAGCAGAATTTGATGAACCCGCTGTTATGATGAAACAACGTATGCACCGTGTCCAGATGGCGGGTACAGAAGACACGACAGGTTTCGGTGATACTGACTTCAGCTGTGGCAAAGAAGTGTACCTATTTACCTATAAATCGTTACTAGAAGGCCAGATGTGTGCTCAATTTTCTATGCCTCAAGTGGCAGAATACGTTCCAAGAAGCTCTTTTGTGTGGACATGACTGGACCAATCAAGTGTGATTATACAACGATCAGTCTTGAACATTCTACGACCAACCTATTTTCGATCCCATCTCACGAATCTTGGATCTGAGAAAACTAATTTTTTCCAGCCAATAGAGCTCAAGCTACAATATGGGATATAAGTATACGAGCTTTGAACTCATCAGTGCACCGACACCAGCAGAAAGGAGCTGCTTAATAGATTGTCTATGGTCCTCAATTAGCCATGGTTACTACTTCTGAGAAATCTTCGGATACGGTGAGTTCTGGCGCGGTCTAACATTGCGCAGATCTGAAAGTGAGTACGTGACTAGTGGCCCTCGGCCGGATGTTTTGTGTTGGAATGGAGCCTCAGTTGATTATTCTGAGTCATCCACTTCTGTGACGAATGCCTACGTTTGTAGCACTCTGACATTTTCTAGAGTCCAAATTTGTAGAGTACAGGCAGACGGGCCAAAGTTACTATAGACATATTAGCTCTGAAAACGATTCTGTCCGGAATAAGCGCTATGATCATAATTTCAAGTAAATGAGCGTTCATTTTACCTAAAATTTAAAAGGAGAACCTATCTGAACAAATATATTTAGGTGTTACCAGTTCTCGAGGATTTCCCTTTACTAAACAGCGATGGGTCCAATTTTCAACCGACTTCAAAAAGGAGGAGTTACTCAAGTTGACTTATCGTAAGGTTTTTATTTTATTTATTGAGTCCCAATATTCTCAAGTGATAGCTCAAGTGATTACTACAATGTGTAATGGATAGGCCAATCGGTCGAAACAAAAAATGAAAAAATGCCGAAGAACTTGAAACCTGTTTAAACATGAACGAGTGAGGCCCTTGGGATTTGAGGATTGCGCAGTTCAAGCTCAACCTTGCTCATTCTTAGTGGAATTCGTCCGGCAAAAAAAACCTCCGACGTGTTCAGACATGCTCGGCAGCTCCAAGTATTAATGGCATCAAAGCGACCGTGAGAAACCCATGTGTTCCAACATAAGCAGGCGCCGAGATCAACGTCCGATTCTTGTATTTTTTGTCCTGTATGGTTCGTGTTTTGAACTGGAGGAGAGACGTTAATTGAAATACGAACGGTTTCTATGCGCATGTGCATGCTTTCAATAAGCGACAGGGTATACCTATACCATACTTTTAAAATAATATCTATAACCTGGTTTACAAATGTCAACGACTGTGCACATGGACGATAAAGTGGGTAGGAGGTTGATTGAGAATAAACGTATTTATATTTATTTTTTATTGGGATAAACAGAAAACATACCGTTCAATCCTTGCTGACCGATCGTTGCTTGTTAATCCTCGCGCACATGATAGGTCAATAAATTTATATGAATTTTCAAAGTATAAAAAGTTAGCCTAAGTACCTACGTTTTTCATGCTGAAATTGGCGAACTTTTTCTCTGCCCTTCGAATCGAGATCAAAAGAAACTGTTCTATTCAAGGACTATACAATAGCACTCACGCTTCGTGGGATAGTAAACTTACAATTCAGGACCTCGAATGTGGGGTGCATGCCCCTAATGGGAGCTGTAAACCAAGGAGATGAACCAGGATTAGCGGGTCAAAAGGGACGCATTCGCTTTCTCGTCCAAAGATTATAGGAGCTGTAATCGGTTATTGATAGCCAGTGTTCTGCCCGTTCGTGTACCCAATGTCGACTTTGAATTGAAGCTGAAACCCTTTTGTGAGTTTACAATGGCTGTTTCAAGGGATTTGAGGACTAAAACTCGGCTCAGGCTCTTCATTGTATACCTCTAACCGCATCGGAGACATTTTATCAGGTATGTTTTATTTCATGCCAAAGTTTTCAATGCGAGATAAAAACGGATTTGCTAAAAAACTGATATTTTGTTATGAAAATCGAAGAAAAGAAATTTTTGTGCGGGCAAAAGGCTGCACTAGTGGCACGCCGTCGAAACGAATGCGAAAATAAATAATAATTGTTTTTTCCGATAATAAATAATTTCATTAGGTATACCTATAGTCTTAAATTCCAAGTTCATTCTACAAGTTCAATCGTCAGCCTGCACACATCACCTGCTTAGGTGAAAGATAGTCTTATCTACATTGATAAAATCTTGAGGCTACCCTGGCACAAAATCTGAATTCCTTTGTGAAACGCCATGCGCACTGAGAGTTTCCAGGTTCCCACACTCACCAAGCGTATTAGGTTTTGAAGGATGAGCTATCTGCTCTATTCTCAGGTGTCACTTGTGCGTCAATAGCGCTAATCCGTTTTGCACATTTGAGGCCTTCAGGACGTCATTGTGGTCGTGATCTATTCGTGTGAATTGGAGAAATGAAGACACAAGCGAATGACCTCTTGGAAGGTCCTCCACGTATCTCAAATGAAAGTAGAACACCTGTTTAAACTCACCAGATAACACACGATAGTTTGAAACGTAAAATTTAGACAAAATTTTATGAATTCAGGTAAAAAATATCAAAAAATTCACTGCTCAAATTGTAAAACTCGCCTAAACTCAAAATACGACAAGCTATCTGAATAAAAAAATATCCAAGCATTCTGCAAGGTAAGCAAAAATTTGGAGACCATGAACGTTCAAATCGGATTTATTTACTTATTTTATCTTTTTGACGTTATCTACTTAAAATAAAATGACGGATAATTTTAATGAAATATTTCTTTCTTCCCATAAAAGCACCACTATATAAGTTATGTATTTACAGTATCCTGCTCGGCCAAAGGTTGGAATCATTTTCGGTGAACGGGTAGGAAATTCGAAAGCACCCCCCTGGAAAGCCCCGTAAAGGGATTCCATGAACCGGTTCCTTTCCATCGTCTGCATTTCCTGCAACGCGGCATTCTGATTTATCATTTCAATTATTGAAATCTCCGTTCGACAGCGAATGTCCTCCATGCCAGGAAACAGCCAGGAGCAGAGTGAAATGATATATCCGTCATTTTGTAGCCTCAGCTTATTGCTGTTCGGTATCGGCAACACTTGTTACATAAAATAATAGCCAGCCCCCGACCGAGGAAATTCTCTCGACGAACTCGTTATACTGATAGACGTTGAAGCATGAAATACCATAAAATACGTCTTCGATTCACCACAGGGTTCCACCTTCACGGCCGTCTGATGATTTACCGATGGTTTCTGGCCCTGGTGCAGCAACCACTATGGTACAATAATGCGGTACCTACGTATATTCCAAAGGCAATATCCGCTTCATCTTACGAACACGGTAAGTCTCTCCAGACCTGGCGACTCACGTCCTACCGATTTATCAAGTGATTCGTTTTCCTCCGCCATCTCTCATATTTTTATTATGGTTTGTAGGCTGGATGGGACGATCGTGCCTTGGCGTTTATCTGCAATCTCGACAACCGATTGAAATTTCCCCCCTAATGAGGATTGGTCTATCGCGGGACTCGATCATGAGTTGGCAATTAATTTGAGGAAAGGATAGACGATATTATTTATCGATCAGCGCTTAGCAGAATTTACCATAAACACGTTAAAGAAAAAAGGGAAAAAACATCAGGCCCGTCATATTGCATCTGAGTTCAAATTCAGGGTGTAGGAAAATTTTGCAATTCGTAAGGCAAGATCGGAGGTCATCGAAAAACCTACCTACCTGTCTATTTGAATATTTCGGAATTCCCATCATAGATCGAGATACGAGAGGGTATGGTGGTCAAATTGATGTCTCAGTACCTCAATTCAACCCTTAAATATTTTAAAGAATTTCAATTCTATTTCCGAGGGTCTACAATCAGATAGATTTCATCCTACAAAAAAATCTATGACAAGGCAACTCGAGCAGCCGGTTTTTTTGGCGGCAGTTATAAACCCCAAACACCTCCTTCACTCCATAATTTTTTCATTAATGTTTTCTACCATGATAAAAGATACTCCAGTAAGGCAGCTTTGCGAAAAATGAACGTTTTAGTTATCTATGCCAATATTGTCCTAAATATTTTGAAGCTCAAAATTTCGAAAATTTATTTTGATTTTTTAACAACAACAACGACAACGACAATTTGATTTCGATGAATAATCTGAATTGATGAACCCACCCTTAGCCAAAAATAAAAGAGAAAATCCGTTGCAAGGACGGCATTCCTCAGCTCTACTTCTCTGCACTGAACTCCCCATTCTTGGCATTGATATGGAGCGATAGGAATCGAAGGCTCTCCAGACTTCACGCTCCGAACGAACCCCAAGAGTGGGGCAATAAATTAGCAGGGTGTTTCAGCTTGATCTCTGCAAAAAAAGAAGAAAATAATAGGAATGTTGGTATAAAATTTTATAATATAGGATACGGCTCTTTTACAAACGACGGGAAGTCATCACTCAGCGAAGATCCAGCCGTTCAGTTGATGACAAAACGCCGACTGTCAGGTAAATTTACTAACTCGTGCGGGAACCGTAGAGGGCAAAAGTATCCTGGGCAGGGGCATTATCATGTGTGGCACGTCTGCCTGCGGTTCTCCAACGGCGAAGAAGATTCTCCATAGCTCCAGCAGGAGACCATACCGTGGAACTGACTAATGACCGGACCGTTTATTTGGATAATTTGGCACGAAAGCGACTATAAGCTCACCAAAACGAAATTGTTGTAATGAGTCGGAGGGGCGTCCGAGGGAGAGGATTTTCATGCATAATATAATAATTGCCTCCAGAGCTTCGGACTTCGTGACCGGTGAATGAGTCACGAAGTCGTCCTAGAGAATTTCACGGTGGAGCCATACCAGCCAGAAGAGAGAGGAAGAATTTTGAAGGTTTCGGCTGGATGAATGACTCGGAGATGAAACTCCGCCTACGAAAAACGTTCCATTCAAAACTAAATTGCCTAGGAGCTCAGTAAATTGAGGCAATACGAGAGAAATACTTGAACTCATACTCAAACTGGAACCGGAACTCAAATTTATAATCCCACAATAACTCATAATCGAACTCATACTGGAACTCAAAATCGAACACATACTCATAATCAAAGTCAAACTGAAAGTCAAACTTAAACTTGTAATCAGACCCAAACTCAAACTAAAACTGAACTCAAACTCATAATCAAACTCTAACTTGACCCAAGCCCATAATCAAACTCAAACTCATAATCAAACTCGAACTCATCCTCATGAACCAACGCATCCTGATAATCAAACCCAAACCGGAACCTGAACTCATAATCCCACTCAAACTCACAATCAAGCTCAAACTTAAACCCAAACCCAAGCAAAAACTCGAACTCATACTCGAACTAAAACTCAAACTCTAACTGGAACTTAAACTCAAATCCAAACCCATAATCGAACTCAAACTTAAATGTTTATTCAAACTCAAAATTAAACTGAAACTTAAACTTATAATCAACCTCGAATTTGAACTCAAACTTCAACTTAAACTTGAACTCAAACTCAAACCCATAATCAAACTCAAACTCATAATCAAACTCGAACTAATCCTCATGATCAAACTCATCCTGATAATCAAACTCAAACTTAAACCGGAACCCCTCGAACCCTCGAACTTGATCTCAAACTCAAACTCAAATTCATAATCAAATTCAAATTTGAAATCAACCTCACAGTCAAATTCAAACTCAAACTCAAACTTGAATTTGGACTCAAACTCATAATCAAACTGAAACACAAAACTCAAAATCAAATTAAATTCAAACTCATAATCAACCTCGAATTTGATCTCAAACTTAAACTTTAACGCAAACTTAAACTCAAACTCATAGTCCAATTCAAACTTTCAAATCAAACTCGTTATCAAATTTAATCGTAAACTCAAACTGATTGTCAAATTCAAACTTATATTCAGTTTGAGATCAAGTTCGAGTTAGGTAAAGAGTGTCAACATATCATTCATAATCGAACTCGAACTTAAACTTTACCGCAAACTTAAACTTTAACTCATTGTCGAATTTAAATTTAAACTCAAACTCATAATCAATCTCAAACTTGGACTCAAACTGAAACTCAAACTCTAACTGAAACTAATCTTCAGTTTGAGATTGATTATGAGCTTCAGTTTCATTTTGAATTCAAGTCTGAGTTTTAGTTTCAGTTTGAGTTTGACGTTGAGTTTGATTTTGCACGAGAGTGAGTTCGAGTCCCAGATTCGGTTTCAGTTCGGGTCCGACTTTGAGATTGAGTTTGATTACGAGTTTCAGTTTCAGTTTGAATATGAGTACCTATGAGTTCGAGTTTGAATTTGACGATGAGTTTGAGTTTGATAATGAGAATGAGTAGAGAGTCTCAGAATAGAGAGTCTGAGAATGAGTTTCAGTCTGACTTTGAGGTTGAGTTTCAGTTTGAATATGATTATGAGTTTCGGTTTTAGTTTGCGTTTGAGTTGAAGTTACAATTCAAATTCCAGTTTTAGTTTGAGTTTACGTTTGAGTTCCATTATGAGAATGAGTAGAGTATGAGTTTCAGTTTCAGTCTGACTTTCAGGTTGTGTTTGATTATGAGTATGGTTTCGATTAAGAGTTCATTGAGTTTTTGTGTGAGATTGAGTAGATATTATTCTATTATTATGAGCATGAGTCTGATTTTGAGTATGAGTTTCAGTTTCAGTTCGATTATGAGTATGAGTTTGAGCTTAAGTTGTTCGAACTTGATTATGAATAAGAGTTGGTGTCTGAGTTTGATTATGAGTTTTCAAATAAACTTTCACTATCGTTCTTGTTTTGACCCTCAGAGATTCGGCAACCCTGGATAGAAATGCCTTTCTTTTTTGTGGAAGCCATTTTTCCTCAGAGATGGAGCTCAGCTCAATTTGAGCGGAGGTGGTGTAAAAATCAACCAATTCCACGGGGTGAAGGAGCCGTTAGGTTTTTGTATGCACAATATTAATCTTGGAAATGTTTTTCGAGTCTTTTTAATTGGTCGACTGTGAAAAGGCGGCGTTGAAAATCATTAGTATGCAGCTCTTTTCTGTTCATCTTGAAGTCGACGCGTTTCCACAATCCGACGGCCACGGGACATATAAATCAAATCGCCACTCGCAGGTCTTTTTCGTTTTGGAAATACGTAGGTTACAGCCGTGTGTTTAATGTGCCCGCGCATTCTCTTCAACAGTCATTGAATTCTGGGTTCTCCAGCTTTATTGATGGTCTTGAGGAGATTAATTTATATTTGTTAAACCACAACCCCTCCTCGACTTCTTTACTCTCAGAAAATAGTTCGGCGATATGAATTTTGAAAAAGTAACTTCCTATTTGTGCAGATGTTTTTATGCTATTTTGGCGGTCTCAGCGTGACAGCGGGAAACTGGAATTTTGGGATTTTGGCCGATCGAAATTTGCACCCGTTCAAATGATGAGCTCAGTTAAAGGCCTCAGGGCAACACTGATTCTGCATTCGCAAAATGGTAACACTGCGTACTCTGCTACCTTACCGCGGTCTGGAAAACGGAGGTGGAGGTTCTCTGCTGCAGCTCGTCTCTCGGTCATCACGGATTGTGCTGTTGGATCCCTATTTCGGTGAGCAATTTTTTCCACTATAGTATGATTATCAATTGAGCCACTTTAATTTTACGATCGGAAAACCAATTCCAATATCATCGTTCAATTTTCTAGCTAGTATTTCAGTTTTCACGTCCGTATTCACGAAGGACCATAGAACCAACTACCCGCCAATCTGGTATCATCCTGTTTGTGATGTTTTTCCGTCCTTAACTTGGTCCTTTGATTTGATCGTGAGCGTTTGGCCCCTAGTATCTCTTTTGCTAGCTGATCAATATTTTCAAATTTGATTCTGCCTTAGAATGATGCCATGAAGTGAGATACATATTGCCATATCATTTTTTCAACTAGAATGCTGATATCGCACAGTACTTCCGCCCTCTGAGTATTTAGAGTTTTTCTAGTTCATTTTTTCTGGCAGCTTCAATTAATTCATTTAGGTTTTAAAATTTGATAATCTTCGTTGTGCCTTGCAAAGTGCGAGGAAATTTTTTTGACTCATTGTATTTTGAATTTGAAGGGGTTTCGGTTATTTCTATGCTGATCGTTGAGTCTGGTACCAACATTTTCTGACCATAAGTCGTGGATTTGGTTCAAAATGTAACTTTTCGGAAGACGTGCGTAATTTTTCCCATACTTTTAGTTTGCAGCTGCCAAGGTTAGGTTAGGTTGTTTTCTATTCATTGTAACTTGGACTTCTTGGCTGTCTCGCTTGAGCCCTTCACTTTCGAGACTCCAAAAACACCGTACCCCCAAAATACAGGTTCGACGTCCGCCAGGATATTGATGGGCAGTGGGAAAAAATCGGAAAAATATACTTTGAAAATAGTCATGTATTGACATTATTTTTAATTAAACTAAATTAAGTGAACAACTATTGACAATGTAAATTATTTACACAATGTAAATATACAGTATCGTACAAAATTTAATAATTTAGTGAGTGAGGTTGATATCTTTCGTTATTCGGAAGAAGGAAAAAACGGTTCCCTGATTTTGGTCGAGCCCATGTGCGCAGCACGAAATAGGAAATGTACACGTCGGCATATAATTATATGTATAAGCTTAATAAATAGTGCTGAACACATGAGCGAGGAAAGTCTTTTGAAATCGATTCAAAGAGGAAAAATTGCCGAAATCGTCGACGAAAATTAGAAAATTACGATTCTCAAATCGGTAAGGTTAAGATGTGATGTTAGACGTGTGGATTTGTCGAAATTTGGTTAGCTCGGAAAGGGCCCCAGGCTTCAGTTATCATGGGTTGATTTTTTTTTTGTTCATTTTTTATTTTATCAAAAATTATAGAAATAAATTACATCTAAGTACGGGATCGAGCCGGTTTTCCAGATGAAAACTGAACCGTGGGAAGCCGCCTCCGAAGGGTAAATAATCGATTTAAAAACGCAAACAACAGGGACAAAAAGAAACAATAACGTAATATTATTGTAGGGAAAGTAAGTACAGTCTGGAGAGAGAAACAATACTAATGAGATCGCTCACCCACTATAATCTTGACTTAGCGCATTAACAATAATAACATGAACAGGAACTGTATACCTCCATAGGAGGTCACCATAATCCTCCGCAAAAACAAAATCCACAGAAAAATTTCATCTTCAATTGGAATATCGTGTAAATATTTTACAAAATCGAATCAAATTTACGCGTACGGTTTCTTAATTTTTTTTCTTGCTTGCAAATTAAAAAAAAGGAGTCCCACAGTGTCGGCGTCAGCAGGAAATAACATGTCGCTGTACGCCAGTCAGTTCCGGGAAACACCTTTTGTCCGCAAATTTCGCTAACTTCAATTTTGTTTTTTTTCATAAATTTGACTTAGTTCGAGAAAAAGAAAAAAAAAATTGGATCACAATTTCATAAGTTATTTACATAAGGAAGGCGTTGTTCGAGACGAGTACGCACAGATGCGTACCGACATGCACACGAGAAGTCACATCACGCACACGAAGTTCATCGAAGTCCATATCATCGCGTTGATACGTAAAATTTCATAGTTCATGGGTGTTTCCATTGGAAAAATTCAATTTCGGAATATTTTTCACGTTGGATAATTTAAATAATACGAAGTAGACGAAGGGGTAGAGAAAGAATAAGTCAGTCGTTTGTTGGTCGTCGACGGCAGCCATCTTGGCTAGGGCCGTTGGTGAGGATGGTGATGAGGATCTCCGCCGATGAAGTAAACCGGCTGCGGCGCCGATTTCATCATATCCAGCGCGCTGCTCCGTCGCTGCTTACCGCTACTCGACATGTCGCTACAACTGCAGACAAACAAGAAAAATGTTGGAGGTCAGAAATTTTGATGAAGAATCAAGTGTTGATAATGGTAGAAATGAAGAAATAACCATGATGGAGCATTATTTTCGGATTTTTATGATGCTTACCTGGAGTTGTAGGGAATCGAAGGCGGATGCCCCGTCGAGTCGAGCGACAGGACACTCATCCGCTTGGATGGCAGCGGTGGAATCGACGACTCAGAAGGCCCGTAGCCTCCCCCGCCGTTTAGGAGATCCTTGGACGAGCTGCGCTGCTGCTGCTGCCTGCTGACGTCCGTGTTCAGCTGTTTCTGCGACCGCGTTCGTTGCAGTGCAGCCACATATACAGGATCCCACGTTGACGCCGCTTCTGTCGACGACGACGTCACTTGGACGTGATCGTCGACGATTTTCTTCCCGAGTTGCGCTCCACTGCCGACTGTACTCGTCGATGTGGACCACGTGTTTTTGATCATATGCGCCGCACTGTCGATCCGCTTTCCACCGATGACGGCGGAAGAAACGGAATTCTGTTCGTTCTGTCGTCTTGCTTCGTCGTCGGCCTTGCGTCGCTCAAGCGCTCGACGTTGTTTCAGTCGACGGACAAGGACAGTAGCGATGATTGCGATCAAGGGTACCGAGACGGAAACAGTGACGATTATGACGAGATGTTGAGCACTCAATGCAGAGTCGTCTCTTCGTCGAAGAAGGACATGTTTGGAACTGTTGCTAGGACGTCCTGGTTCATCGGAGCAAGTTGGCCCGTTGAATCCCGACGGGCATGTGCAGATGAAGCCGTTGACGCGATCAGTACACCTTCCACCATTCTTGCACGGAGCTGGCGCACATTCGTCCACATCGACGGAACAGTCCTTTCCAGTGAAGCCGGGCTTGCAGACGCATTTGTAGTCGTTCACATGCTTGGAACAAGTGCCACCGTTGGCGCAGGGTTTGGCAATGCAGTAGTCGACCTCGTCCTGGCAAAGTTGTCCAACGTAACCTGGAACGCATTGGCACTTGAAGGTGTTGACGCCGTCGATGCACGTCGCGCCGTTGAGGCACGGACTGTGAGCGCAGTCGTCGATGTTCGTCTCGCAACGATTGCCAGTGTACCCACTTAAGCAGACACAAGTTCCTTCGGGAGTGCAAGTGGCGCCGTTCTGGCACTGGCACAGGTCGACCTCGTCCGAGCAGTCGTGTCCAGCAAAGCCGGGCATGCAGGTGCATTTGTAGCCGGTTTGTGTGTCTTCGCAGATACCGGAGTTCTGGCACGGGAAGTCGCCGCAAGTGACGGCCGAGATTTCGCAGTGGGTTCCTTGCCAGCCGACAGAGCAATCGCACTGGTAACCCCCACGTCCTTCATCCTGGAACAGAAGAACAGAGAAATTCCGTGTAATAAAAACATAGTTTTATCGAGAAGTTGAAGGTTTTCAAGAAAAGAGAGAAAAGAAAAGACATTGTTCTTGAAGAGATTAAAGAAATCATCGACACTTACCACACATTTGGCTCCGTTGAGGCAAGGCGTGTGGGAACAGCCATCGATTTTGACTTCACAGTCGTTCCCCGTGTAGCCTGGTGGGCATGCGCAGGTGTAAGACCCTTGGCCTGTGTTGAAGCAAGTGCCGCCATGGCGGCAAGGCCTATGGTTCGTACAATAATTCAGGTCTTGGTTGCAGAATAGGCCACCCCAACCTTCGTCGCAAAGGCAATCCCACGGTTTCTTGCACGAACCATGCAAGCAACCAGGGTAGCGTTCGCATTCGTCACAGAGAGGACCTTTCCAGCCGCTGTAGCATCTGCAACAAACAAAACATAAAATTTTGGTCAAATATTTCGTTGCGTATTGAAGCGTTTCATCCTAAATTCGGCATGATTCCTTTGGTTGAGTCATATAAGCAAGTCAATGGGATCGCAGAGTCAAGGACCTCGAGTCAAGGATAAGTCACGAGATCTTGACAGAACGTCAATCCTACTATAAAGGTCGTTTCTGCCTCCAACGAGTTGACAAAGGATCACGCCACATCCGCCCGACCCACTGAGAAACAAGTGGTCGCTTCCGAAATTCTATTTCTGATAGATTTTCGCTATGCTCCTTATTCTAATCAGTCAATCCGAAACAAATATTTACGTTTTATTGGCAGCACTAGCAAATAAATGGCCAGTTTTGAGGAGTTTCTAATTCCAAGACCCCACCAATATTTCATTCTGCATAAAATGATTTAATGCGCGCCAATCGAAGCGCAGTCTACACTCAGCCAGGTCTGGCCAGAGTGTGGACTCGTGAGAACAGCCTCCCGACTCCCCACCAAACGTGTCCTCTTCTTCCCTTTCTATTTTGCATCCGTCTCTTTTCTTCTTCCTTATTCACCTTGTGTCCCCCGCATCTCGGGTCCGGTCTTCCCTCGGAGGCTCGCATGCTCATATGTCTACACTTAACACCGGAACACCTTTTTTTTGCTACGTCTCCCGTTTCCGTTTCGTTATCCCGATTACACACACATGCACCGCTGCCCCCTCCTAGTATTTTTTTCTTCCGAGAGAAAAACGTTTGTTTTTGTCGCCAGACTAGGTACAACCGAGGTTCCTGGGATTTCTGTCTAACACAGTATTCGCTTGAATAAATTAACACAAGAAGGACGAGGTTTTTCGAGGAGGAGAAAGGTTAAATGCCGATTTCTATCAACGCATAGAAGACACAGCGTACCTACGAATGATTTTTTTGTTCAATTCGTCGAAAGAATTGGAGATTTTTTGTATAGACTACTTATCCAAAAAAGTATAATTTAGAAAAATGCCATCCACAATGAAAGAACTCCGGGCTAAATCTTCGATAAACCCTGGCCAGAAGAACAAAATTCGAAAAAGAAAATCCCGCCCGATTTTTGACTGCGGCCGGTGATGAGTTGTGACCGTTTGACGACCGAAAGCTCTTGAAGATTACTGGAGCTCCAGAAAGCTCGCAACGAGTTCCTAATGAAATGTTGGGAAACGGGCAGCTTCACCTCCTACAACTAGACAGCTAGTTTTTGTCCGTTCTATTGTCGGACGAACTAGATGACAATGGGCTACCATTAGAGACCTCAATCTCTTACAATGGGTTCGCTCACTTCTATTTCTCTCATGTTTTTTTTCCTTCCTCTTTCTTCGGGACATAACGTCTAATTAACTCCTTGATGATCTACAGTTTGTAAAACAAACCGTAAAACAAATAGCCCTGAACGAATTGACAGTAGAGCCAACAGGTTTCAACAGTTATTACAGGGCTGGATTTTTTATTTTATTTGAGGAAATTATCATTTTTGAAGGTAAAACTCTTATGCGAAAATCAGGCGGTCTTGAGCTATGGGAGGAATGATTCTCTATCCTCCATGTTATCCATCTCTATCCTCCTTGTTCTATAGATCTTATCGTTGCACCATTTGAAGTAATTCAAAAAACTGGTTCGATCGGTAGGGCCATATTTGATGGATAATTACAGACGTTTTACCAGTCACTTTTTCTTTTTTTGGTAAAACTACTACATTTAAATTCAAGTATTGACAACGAGTCGCCGATTCTCAGCAGTATGAGCTTCTGAATCTGAACATCTGAATCTGAACTTCTGATGTGAGGCTGACCCTACAGGCGTACAGTACTACTATAGACGCGTGGCTGCGATAAAAACGCCAGACAAAACGCTCCACTTTCGTAGTTACGAGAAGACGCGGCTTACGAACGATCCGTTAGTCCCGGACGGATAATTAAAACCGAGGAAAAAACCTCATACGCTAATTAAAAACGCGCGCGCGCCTGCGAATTGCGTTTTTGGGAACTCCGCTCGTTCCCATAAGCCGAAAAACGTAACAGACGAGTAACTTTTACTTCGTGGAAGATCTGCTACCTCTCGAATACAACTTCACCGAGAGCAACAGAAATTGGAGATTTTTTGGAGGGTGAATCATAAGCGAATTCAATCGAGACATTATAGACCATGGTGAAGTATTCAAAAATAAACGAAAGTTCGTATATTTCTGTTTATTTTTCCAAAAACCACCAACTATTTTGCTACCAGAAAAAATGAACTTCAACTCAAGGGAACAAAGCGAGACCGAAGGAATTAAAAAAATAATCCGTAAATATGTATGCGGGTACTTACGAGCATTCGTTGGGGCTGTTGCAATGGCCATGCTGGCTGTCGCATCCCGGAAGACACTTGGCTGCAACAGACAAAAAAAGTTCCACGTTGAAAATGGAGCTGCAGATATTGTGCAAGAAGTGCATACCCAGTGTGGAAAAAATGGACTATTTTTTTTATGGGTATCGTGTGGTATTTTCAAAATCCGGCGTAAGGGAAAAAACGCATACTTATAGGCTATTATAACGTTATGCAAAATTAAATGTAGCAAAATTTCGGCTACCTAGTACCCCTGTAAATATGAATTTGGTCCTGAGGGCTGGTTTTTTAAATTTATTCCAAGAGCTTTAATTCGGAAGCTACTTAGTTGGAGGGTTTAACGGCATTGTCATCCCTAACACAAACAAATTTGAGTATCGAGTTTCATATAACAGTGAAGATAATATTGAAACCGTCTTCGGATTAAGTTACTATAATCCTATCAAAACGTCGAGCGCATCGAACACAGGAATACTCGTTTGTTCCATTAGTTAAACCGAACTTTTTACCCTTTCTCCTGGGGCTAACTTAATTTATGATAATCGGTTAACAAGCCTTTCCAATTGAAACCTAATCAAATAATAACAGACCCAACAAACGGACCCTTTTTCATCAAAGATAATATAAAGAGGCTGCATGATGTGTGAAGGTAAACCTTTCATCTTTTCATGAGCCTCGCTCGTGAGGAAGGAGGAACTCGGCAGATGAATGGCGTTAGGAAATAGGATGAGATTTGTTGGGAAAGAAAGTGAGCAGGTCTTCAGGCAGGCACCAGCTTGTAACGTGTAGCGTGGGAAAAGGCCCGTATAGGATCGGTGGAAGGGGCTACCTACCACTACCCCCCTCCCAACCCCCAGTCTGCCGACCGTCAGCTGCCTTGCCACCAAACTCTCCTCCGACGAGCAACCTCCTCAGGTGAGCCTTGTGGGAGAGCAACAGATAAGCCATCGACAGGCCGTCCTTGGAAGGATTCGGATCAACACAGATCCTTCCGATTGAGACGAAACTACGGGCGGACTTATTTGGGATTGCTTGGAAAATTGTGAAATTACAATCTCAGAGGCTCATAATTGACTTTACCGTCCGAAAATTGTGGCAGGGTGGATTATGGCAGGATGGATTATGGGAATTTGCATATCAACGGACATGTCTCGATTCAAACCCCTAATTGAGTCGACCAATTGCTGTGATTGGCCGAGGTGGCGTCGGCGTTGAACCCAATGAATTTTATTGGCGTATCCAAGCCAAATTCCTATGTTCATCGCCTCTTTAACGGCCAGCAATCGGATAATGTGTGGCCGACTTTATGAAGAAAAAAGTCAAGGAACGTCTCACCTTGGAGACTCCGTACGAAACTGTGCGAACGAGTCGGCTCTGATAAGTTTCACGTTTTACTGCCACCTCGAACAACAGTCGGGGTAAACGACTTTGCAAAACTGATGGAGGGGAAAACATCTTTTCAAAAAGGCCACCGTTGCTGACCACTTGCCAACTCGAATTCGCTGTTTTACAGTTGTTAAATGTAATTGGTGCTACGAGTGTCGGTTTTTTCACCAAGCCTCCAACGCAAGACAGGAGTTTTCCTCAGGCAAATCGCTCCATTGTTTAGACTGCGCACGCATGTCGTTCAACTTTGCACGACAGAGGAAAAAACGTAGAACAGTGCGAACCGGCCACACGCATTTTACGCGAGAATAATTTCAAAAATGATTCGATAAGTAAAACTAATAGCGATATTACTGGAAAGGTGACGTTTTTATACTCGAGTTGACGTGAAAATGGAAGGAGCACCTACTGTTTTCAATTCAAATCAAAAAACCTCAATTGCCCATTGGCGGTCAGTCCTGAAGATGACTGCGGTCGAGAGTTTTTCTTCCTATCATCGGTCCAAACCGCAAAGCGGTCCAGTGCAGCCGCATTACGAAGACCTTTAATTCCCACGTCGCCCGGCGCCTTTGTAGATGTCGTAAAATCGAACCGATCATTATCATGGGAATTATCTAAGATGTCAGCTGATCAGCCATCGTCGGAGGGTAAACGCATAAATAATCCACAAAGTGGAAACAGCCTCCAGATTTTTTCCAGATATTACCCTAATCTTCCAATTTGGGGTTGATGTATAGCGTCCTATCGATCATAGTTGGATCGACAGCTCGCACGACCACCTAGGGCTCGGGGCTAATTGATAACAACCCTTTCGTATCAACCCCTACTGAGGGAGCTGGTCGAATAAATTATCACCCCGGATCATCATCCCCGCAGTTGGTTATAGTTCGATTTCAAAGAGCATCCTTTTTCGATGATAAAAAGTAGGTTTCCCGTAGGGTGGGAAAGGATGAGATAAGATCCTAAGAAAACCCCGGAGTAAAAAACTTGACAGGTGATACGTATTCGAAGTCCAAGTGAGGACCTTTTCTCAGGTAGAAGGACTCCCGTATCCTCTAATAATCTCACAACAGTCAGAGATTTCTGTTTGAAGAAGATAAGGGATGCTCCCCGTATTTCACCCTTTTGGAACGGTAGACATTCATGTGAATGCTAACGAGATTTATAAGCGGCCGCAGTGAATGGATGGCGAAAATATGCACGGCAGATAGATAGAAGAAAGAAGATAGATTTGGTTCTCATAGAAAGCCAGATAAACAAGAATGTAGTCGGAGCCAAACTGAATAATTAGAGGATTGTACGAAAATATGACAAAATCAGCAGTTCTACCGAATAAGTATGAGGCTTGTTTTGACAAACGGGTCTAATCTGATTTTAAAAGTCAATAAAATCCAAGATTCATCACCCATATCGTTTTGAACTTGTTCAATTTCCATTCGCTGACCGAAGACGGCGCTGCTAGAAAAATTAAAGTTTCGACTACTTACGTTGAGAGCAGTAGTCGCCGGTCCAGCCCTCGGTGCAAATTCGGGCCCCCGTTTCGGAGCAGGTGTAATGTCCGAAATTGTCATCCCGGGGCCTGCAAAGAGTGGCGCAGCCAGGGCCGTAATAATGGGGCTCGCAGGTGACCCTGTACTCGAATCGAAGGGCCCCGTCCGAGGCTCCGGGCGTCCATTCGGACCCCACGTCCAACCATCTTTGAGACGTCAACCGCGTGATCAGTCGCTTGTTCCCTGCAATCAAACGACAATAATTCATGAATTAAGAGAATCTGATGCACTAAATTGGTTATGAAATCTCCGAAACAAAGCCAAATTTGATCAAATTCAACCAAAAGAGGTGCGCAGAAAGCAAATTTTGGTGCATATAGTTTATAGGGCAAAGAGTTTTGGAGATAAAATGCTGGAGATAAAGTTTTGGACATAAAATGTTCGACATTTTGGGCATGAAATACTGAACATGAGATTTTTGACAATTTTCTACTAGCGAGTTCCCTCAACATATGTCTCATACACGAATACCTACAAGGAAAACTACAATAACTACTGATGAATAATAATGTACATACTTTTTTTAACGAATTTTCCAAAAAAAATTTGAAACAAATTATGAATGGCCTTTAAGCTAGCTGATGCCCTATAAGCTGCATTAGGTAATCTACGTCTGAACTGCAAATCCCTCGAGTAGCTGAAACTCATTAATTTGTAAAAAACCGATACGCCAATAAACTTGAGAACAGGTATACTGTAAATTACGCGCAACGGAGTAAATACGCCCAACCTCGAGAAATGCAGGCCTGTCAAGTTCCATTAAAACGTTCACCAACCATATTTCAGTATCACGATCATTAACGAAGCACCAGAACATCTCGAGATGAAGGGAACGACGTTTTTCATGAGCCTCGGCGAAGGTCAAGTCCTCTATCAAAATGTCAGTAGAGAACCCAAATAAGACTAGGTCCGTTTTTTGCTCAGCTGGTCGTAAATTGGAATAAATTCGAAAAAGAACGACGCGGACATATCAATTAATGCTCGAAATCCCCTGCAGTTGAGTCTGGTCAGGAATGAATCGCGAGAAATGATAGACCGGACAAATTGTCAAGGCCTGGAGGCTTTGCATTTCTCGTGATGCGAAAAACTCGCAGACGAAGAGGTCGTCCTGCAGATAATTACAATCGACCGAAGGACAAAAAGAGGATTGGAAAATCCCATGGGAACCGTTGGAAGGAGAGGATCAAAAAAGTAAATAAACCGACGGTTTTATAGCGGACTGCAAGGCTGCCAAGGATACGAGCCAGTATTTCGGATTGGGATACGAGTTACTGCAAGGTCTTCTATTTGTCCGATTTTAAAAACAGAAAACGCTCTCGCTATTCTAGTACATTTCCATACAATGGATTCACCGTAGCCTGCTTGATTCAATCAATAGAATATCAAAGAGTCGTCTCGTTAGTTCGGCTTCCACATTTAAGGATTGTAGAGGGTGGTGTCCATCGAGTGACCATTGCCTTTGATATTTTTTAGTTTTACAATCGTCTCCTCAGCCTGCTACAAGTCATCACATTGGTTGCAGTCAATTATGCGGCACAGAGGGCCGCGCGCGGGAACACATCAGCTCTGATTTTTGACAGTGTCTTCTAAAGGTAAGAATGTAGAAGGAGAAACGGTAGGAAGGTATGATTCTTCTGAAATTACAATATTTGCATTCCCTTATTGTTCTATTTTAATGAGATTTACACTTATTATCTATTGCGAAGGAAGCGTAATCTCTGCATTTACGTGGAGTCCTAAGGGTTAATGATTCTCGAATTTTCGTGGTGAAGAAGACAAACTTTGTCAAGAGCCACTCCCACACAGTAGTCAAAAAATGTTGAATGATGATGCCGAGCTACTCTAACATAGCTGCAATAGTGGAAAATGCAAAATTTCGAGGAATCTGTCAAGGCTGTTTTCCGTGGTCATTAAATGGAAATCAAGTACATGCGGGGACCCAAGGATCAGCTGCCACTGCAGTTCCTGTTTTTAGCAGTACGTACACAATTCTACGAGCCAAAATTTCCATGATTCAACTGATTCATGATGCAACATTCGCCCCTGAATTTGAGCATAAAGTGGAAATAAAAATGAAAGAGGTAGACGGCGAAGAATCCAGCGCTGGAAGGAGCACGGACTCGACGGTCGAGAGGTATGCACGGTCTCCGAGTTATCGGTCTTTTTCCCACGAATCCCTTCTCTGTTCAGGCTGAGCCGCAGCCTCACTTGCCTCGATTCACCGCCACTCTCCCTCGCAGGATGAGAACAGAACAAGCCAAGACTTACCTCCCAGATCGAGAGCCTTCGAACTGCGGCCGGATTCCGATCGAAATAAAAAGCACCCCCGACGAGTAAAAGAACAAATGAAATTATACCACTTTCTTACATGACCCTCTCATTCGGGTGACAAATAAAAAACCTCTAAGGACTCGCAATACGAGACGATTTCGCAGCCCCGCATGCCTTTGGGGGTGCCAAAGACGACCGCAAAGGCCACTTATCCGTGGAATTGGGGGGTTCGAAAGGTCTAGATGAATTCGAAAAGTAAAGAGCCCGACATTAAAGCGGGACCTGCACTCTGTTTGGCCGATTCGGGACGAAATTACCTCCACACGACCGTGTCACCAAAGACGATTGCCCCTGGACTTATTTCTTGAAATAGCGATTGCTCTGATTGCCTTCGTAACTAAAGCGCAAAAGATGATTTTGAACGTCGGAAAATGATACCCCTTCTTCTCGTTTTAATTCAAAATATGACCTATAATTTTTTGTGGCTCTATAGAGCAGGTAGGTATCAATGCACCATGACCTACCAATGTCACTCCTTAGCTCAGAATCATGCTCCTTGTACGTGTTTCTAGGGTTCCATCTGATGTACTAAACAAAAAAACATCCCTAATTTCGTTTAAAAAACCCTAAAAAATAGGCTTAGCTGTTTCATATGCAATGACAAAATAAAATATCTAAAATGAATTGTTTCTGGTCTCTGGTGGATGAATTCGACTTCCCACAATTCCATAATAATGGGCAGAACACCTCACGGTATAACTCCTTTATGGTAATTGCCTCGAGATTACTGGGGGTTTCGAACGATTACGTTACTCCAATAAAGATATACGGATATTGTTCAATTCTGAGTACCGAGTTGAATCCTTGGACAAGGACATGAAGAACAAAAGGTTGCCTCTTAGAACTCAAACGAGTCTCAGCGGCCGAGACTGTACGTCACGATTCTCCGAGAGAACAAGCCAAACTAAAACCCTCATCTTCATTTTATGGAAGTCCAGAGCTCCTTTTTTATTGAACCGCAGGTCCTCCAGTGACTTCATCTTCCGTATGGTACAAACTTGCATAACGTGCTTACGAAATGATTTTTCGAACCAAAAATTAGTGGACAGTGCGTAACAAAAATTGAAGATCAGGAAAATATCGAGGTAAGAAGAATTCTTCGAGCGCTGGAGCGCATTTGATTTTGGTGTTACTTTGTAAACCGTCCAAGAAGTTCAAAATGTTCAAGAGGTTCAAAACGTGCAAGAGATTCCTAGCCTGAAACCGTTTTTCTAAAAGTTTTCAGAGTTGTTGATCTACCTGCAGAATTCGATTTTTTAGGGCAAAAAATGCGATTTGCCTGAAGTATCCGTCAACGATTAACAAGGGAATTCGGAGATTTTCTATAACGTCTCTGTGATTTTGCTGACCACCGATTCGATGCATTCGTAATCAGACGATGGCGAAGACTATTGATGAGTCAACTACCAAAATCAATTTGCCGGCCTTTTCGCTTTCCAGCCGATGCCGGAACGCCTCTGGACGTCAAAAAGCAAATTGAATCATTCGAAATTGAAAACGTCGATGGATATTTAAATATAACGCACGCTGAATCGTGAATCGGTCTTATAAGTCGTTCCTCGCCGAGACACACCTTTATGGGGGAGACTTCGAAATAAGAAGTTACAACCCACTCAAATGAGATAGGATCTTCAGACAATTAATGCTCATCACGTTCAGAGTTCAGGGCCTCTACTCGTTTGAGCATGAACTTCCAGCAGAAGATTTACAGTTTCAATTAAAGATGGAAAAAAGGAAGAAGCCAAGTCGAAACGTGGGAACAGGTATGGCGTTATTGATAGTGCAAGTTCGTCACGAAACTCGAAAAATACGAAGATCGACGCCGCCGAAGAGGAATCCGAATTTCGTTGCGTGCTGTTACCAAAAATGACACGAGAAATCACGCTCTCCATCAACAGGATTGTGCCTGTGATAAGTGGCGTAATTATTTCATGGCGTGGGAGTAATTATTATATCTATCAGAAAGGTGGAGAGCTTAAATGAGCAACCTGATCCAAGGTCCCTCGATTATTTACGTCTAAATAGTACGAAGGACCCAAGGATTTTTGTTTATAGTGGCTTCATGATTATTCGACAATGGTTCCCTATATCAGGGATTTCAGCATTTACCCAACCAGAATTGAATCCACTCAAAATTGAAGTCACTGAAGGACTTAAAAACTCACTGAACAATTTCAAATTCTTCCCGCATTTTGTGTCTTCCCTCTAACTCTCGCCGCACGAAGGAAAATGCCGTATTTCTATTCCGAGTGAAGGATCCGAAGGCAAAAAACTTCCAAAATTGCCACCACCTCGAGAAAACAAAGCTCAAAAAAAGTCAGCTCCTAAAGAAGCCGGTCCGCGAGACGTCTTTCCCTTTCATCAGAGGAAAGAAGTGAGTTTAAAAGGTTAGAAACGTCAGGCCGTTGAGATAATCTTATGATTGAGGCCGTTTATCGATGGGAAACATCAGCGGCAAGGATGCCGCGTCCGGCGAAAACTTATTTCAAACCCGAGACTTCAATTAAGCTACCGAAAAGAGTACTTCGTTAAGAAAAGGAAACCCATTTTGTTTCGTTTTTTGGCCAAATAATTACTCGGCGCGAGGTCGTAAAAATAATTTTCGTCCGAAACGTTTTCCAATTATAATCTAAATGAACGGGAGTAATTAGCGACTTTGCCGCCACCGCGGATGAGAGTTTTGCTGAAATCTATCTTGGTTTTATGTAAGAACCGGAAGCACTTGATTGGGATTTCAACCGAGGCAACGCCAATATTGGAAGTCCGGGAACGGACTACTTTTCCCTCCAAACAAACTCCATTTACAAAGATTTGATAAATAAAATGTTCCAAAAATGGTTTTTGGGAGATAGAAATGGAAGTGGGGAGACACCCTCGACCGTAGTCCGGGTTCTCAATACATTCTGTAAAGCTTGACATCCAAGAATCAGCAGAAAAATCGAAAATTCGGCAATTTCTTGCCCACTAGTCGAAGACATGAGGGTGACAAAAGGTTTTGAGCTTATAAATGGCTGCAGGATGTTTACTCAGCAGTAAATTTAAGTCCAAACAGGTAAAAATTGAGAGAAGGAAAGCTCAAAAGATGACATCGTAAAACTGAAACTGCGCAGCGGAAAGTTTTTCAGAGTAAACATTTCGGAAATGTTGAAATTTCGTCAAATTTCGATAACATTCTCTTCGGCTCGCCTTGAGGTAGGCTAAGGACAAGCTGACGTCACAATGCAGTCTCAAGGTGAAACGAGCGCCACAATTAGTCGGGAGGTAAATAGTTGTCAAAACGCAGGATGCGAGTGCATGTTCCCACGTGTGACGACCGAATATGTTCCCAGAGGGACAACATGGAGCCTATGTTGAAGAAGTGCTGGAGGGGAAGCTCGCCGAATACAAATCAGGTTCGAGGGCGGAATACCCGAGGAGGACCCTCCAATGGGCGAGAAGATAGTCATCTTGTACCACAGCCGGTACTACATTTGTATTCAGACGGTCATCGCCTCGACTCCGTGCTCTACCAATTACCAACCACGAAGAGTATCATTCCACCAATAAAGTCCTCATGGTGCTTCCAAAGGCTCGAGTTTCCCAAGCATTTAATTCCTAATGCTATACATCAGGTCGACTTGAGAGAGGAAGGACGACCGAGATTTTTGAAGCCGGAATAAAAAGGTGACCGAAATCCGAAGGCAAAAATACACAGAGCATCCATACGCTACATCAGAGCCGGATATGCTCTCAAAAAAAGTGTAGAGTAGAATCGGTAAATAAATTTTTCAACATTTTGCTGCCACAATTTTCAAGAAAGTTTCAAGGACTTCAGTCAGAGACAGAAGAAATTTAAGTACTTGAAAAAAATAATCAAAAACTGAGTGAGGAATGTGGAAGTACTGTGTGTCGACTTAGCTCCACTAGTCACAACCGGTAAGGAACAAAATGAGGAAAACCGTGCGGAAGACCCGATAACACGAATTTTTGGTATAATAAGGAGTTTTTTTGCAAAACCCCCCACAAGGGAAGTGGCATGCTCATCGTTGAGACGCAGCCTTTGAATTGATCACTTCGGGACGGAACGGATCGACCAATAGAGGAGACCAGCGGCTCCCAGGCGTTCGAAAAAGGATGGATATGAAAGTGAGCGAGAATGAAAAAGAAGAAAACGAGAAAAAATGGGGAAATATTTTCAAAGGAGTGGAAAAAAACGAGGTTTTCGACCACTTTCCCTTCGCAAGAGAAGAGCGTGGGTGTTCATTGAGATAGGCCGAGTAGGAGAATAATATCGATCGAAGGCACAGAATCAAGACTAGAATTGTATTTTGAGATGTTTGAGATACCTAGTCAAAATACCAATTTGAGAAATTTTCAGAAAAAGTTACCCGTAAAGAGGCACCTGTAAACCAAAGCACCAATTTCTGGCCACAAATGAAATTTCAAAAATACAATAAATTAATAAAAAAAATTACGTGAAAATTCAGTTCAACTTTTTTATTTTTGGCAGAAAACAATAATTTTTCTATAGTTGGCCAGCAAGAAAACTAATCTAATGCAATAAAAAAAGGTCATCATACCTGATAGCCTTGATGTTCCGTTGGTATCATGCCACGCTTCGACAATCAGGGAGAAAGTGCCCTGCAAAGGAAAAAAAATAAGTTGAAAAAATGCACAATATAGGGAAAAGATGAGAGAAAAGCAAAACTGGACTGTGAGTTTTGAAGTTCAGGTGTGTGTGGGAAAATCGGCCGGTCCGCATGTTAATTGGTGGCCGGTGTGTTGCAGTGTGCGGCTATGAATGAGGCAGGACCGGTTGGGAGGCTTCGCCCTGTCGGACTTCACTTCCTCAACTTCGCCTCCTCCAACTTCGCCGGCGAAGTCCGCAGGGACCGTTACCGGGGCGGGTTGAGGTTCCCACCGGACGGCACGCACGTTCTCAAATGGAAGAACGTCTGGGGATTCGGGCCTCTGGCCGAGCATTGACATAATGTTTACGTTCGAAAATCGGAAAAATCAAATTGGCGAGAGGGAAGTTATTTTTAATGAAAAGTTTTCAGAAATTAAATTTCTTCTTTCTATTCTCTCAACCTTTCAAACTTAAGTAAATAACAAAATTTATCTTTCCATGAAATTGAATAAAATTATTAGGAACAATTTCTAAGAAAAGAAAAAGTAAATCGGAAAATACTTGATTGTGTTCGATTCCTTCTCAAGATTCAGTTTCTTCTGCTGCCACATCATTGATACTTTTCTGCCTATTTACTATTGAATCTAGGTCAACTGATCTAATTTTCTGCAATTGACATTTTTTATGCTGAAAACAAGTTTTTTTTTTTTTTTTTTGCTGTATTATTGATTTGAAATTCTCGTTTTAGTTATTTTCTCAAAGTAGGTCAGTAACGCTTTCATTGAGTACCTATTTATTTATTTTTTTGTCGATTGAAAATCGAGTTGGCATTAAGTTCAACCAGGACGTTTCCTATTCGAGATGATCTACTGAGGTCAATTTTGTACTGTTAAATATCATCTAGCATTTATAACAAAAACTATTCAACAAGCAGACTCTTTGTAGCACACCCTACTCTTATTACCCCCCTACATCACCCTAATATATTCAACATTATTATCTACCGTATGAATAAGGGTGAAAAAACAGCGGATGAAACACGCAGCACAAACACTCGACTGGGAGGGTTCGTTTTTTCTCCTCACACACAAAGACGGATATTCTTTGATAAAACTGATACTGCATGTTTTTTACTCTTTCTAAGCACAGGTATAATACCAGGCAGTGCATAAAAACTCGACCTTTCTTACAAAGCAATCGAGTACAATCCGCCAATTAAGCCGAAACATATAATACACCGCATTACAGTTCAGAGCCAAATACCAATTAGGATTTATATACAGAAATGCAAAAAACGTTTCTTCTCAGTCAATTAACGACTCGTAAACCTCCGATGCCCCCAAAACCGGCGTTTAATTATCGAGATATTTTTCCGTTTAATTGCAGCGAAACGGTACACGAAATGGAGACTGACAATTATACGAATTACGGGGTCTTTTGTACATTTTAATTGTCCTACATCTTCGACAAGAAAAAATTCCAGTTTGAAAAGAAATGAGGATCGAGAAAAAAACGAAAAGTGCGCCGCTCCTGAGGAACGTCGAATATAATTGTAACTCTCGAGAACACGGGTTCTATGGGAAGTCGATCCGAGGGGCATTTTGTGAAGTGTTAAATGTTTAATTGTAGGTCGGAAAATATTCAGGTATAAAACTCGACCTTGGATGCCTGGAGCGTTACAGAAACGTCCGCGCTGTCTAAAAGAGGATGACGGCCCGTCGTGATTGGTTGGGCAAAAAAAGTTACCAAAACAACCTTTTCAGGTAGGCGGAATTCTGGTGGATCTTCCGGTAAGGGTCTCATTCATGAAGAAACAACGAATTCACAACGTTAAAGTAACCGAGGTTTTGACTTTGTTCTCCAAGCTTTTAGTAACCGTGATTTGGACTTTGTTGTCCAACTTTGAAGTATTCGTGATTTTGACTCTATGGCAACGTTGAACTAATCGCGATTTTGACTTTGTTCTCCAACTTTTTAGTAACCGTGATTTTGACTTTGTTCTCCAACGTATCCGCAATTTGGACTTTGTTGCAACGTTGCAGTGACCGTGATTTTGACTTTTGTAGTAACCGGTTTACTAAAATGGATTTTGTAACGAAATATAATATGGGCATATTAAACCCATCATCTTATTAGTCCGAAAAAATTCACAATTTTTCCAAAAAACAGATAGGCACAATTTATGACCTTTTTCATCCACAATTTCAGACCACCCATGAAATTTCAAAATTTTACCTCCCATCAGTAAATCGTCAGCTCTACGAACCGGTTCATGCGCGTAGGGACATTTCTGCTCAAAGGTACAATGTCCGTACAGGAGCATCGCAAAAGTGAAGTGTCACTAGCCTCTTTGGCGATTCGTCTTGGAACCCTGAACGGATCGGAAAGTGAATTATGGCCAGTTTGTGATACAGAAGCCAGACTATAGTTCGAAAGACCTTGCCTTTACAAAGTACGAGCCATTGTGCCTTATGGTCGGTTCACATGATGAGTTGATGAGCTTCCGAAATTCGTGAAACCGCATCTTTGGGCGAATTTGGTAAACAATATACCTACTGTTAAGATCATTACATTGTAATCATCCAAAAGTTGAAAATATGGGCACAAAAAAATCCAATTTTACTTTTTTCACTGACTCCCCAATATCCGAACTGTTTACCTGCTTGACAGTTCATCTATGCGCATCCACAAAAATTTTCAAATTGTCCTCAATTTTCAATTTTTTTCAAATTTCTCCCAACAAGTAGAATGTCAGTTTTGGGAAGGCCTATCATTCTTTTTTACCCGGATTTTCAAAATGCTCAGTATATGACCGAGAAACCTTTGTAACATAATCGGAAGTAATTATGAAAAAAGAATTAATCGCCGTTTTAAATGGTTGTTTTCCAAAAAAAAATTACAATTTTCAATTGATTCGACTCGACTTGAATGCGACTATCTGTCCGCCGGACAATTTACGTGTGAACCCTCCGATGCCTCCTCAACTGATCTGATTTGGTCCGAATACCTGGCGATGAAAGACAGGAAAGAATAGAACAACTCGGAACCAAAACGCACCCCTTGGGAACAGTTGGACTATTATCTTCTTACCTGATGGGCTATTAGTATGTACGAAACCGAAGGAGGACATTCGCCTATGATTTATGGCATTTTTACTGCCCATAGCAACTTATTTTGGGCAGAATTACCGGCATCGATCATTTGCAAAAATGTGTTATTATTGCACATTGCATAATGAAAGTAATTATAGCTTCAGCATCGTTTGAAGTTATTCCTTTTGATTAGCATTAGTTCAGTCGAACAAAAACATTATTCCCATCAAGACCCGCGTCCAAAATACAGAAGGACCCAAAATAACCAAATTTTTGCGAGGAAGAGAAAGAATAAGGGCCAACAACAAACGCCGATAAATTTGAACGGTGAAACCGGCAAAACAGGTAGAACACAAGAAGCAACAACAAGCCTGTCTAACTCGCACTGACCCCGGAGGGTCCAAAAAGACGATTCGAAAGTGAAGATCCCAGACACGGTTCTCAATGGTTATCCCCCTCCATGGACCCCCTATGGGACTGAGAAGCCCCAGGGCGATACGCGGTTATTACTCATTGGCCATGGCTCCGATCTGAAGACGTTCGGCGAATCCAAAAATACCCGGCACATATAAACCGATGCAGGGGAAAAATGAAAACGGTAGTTCTCGTTGGTTATATTGAGGTCTTCAAGTAGGAGATGATCGCTCCTTGAAAGGCTCTTTTTGTCTGATAACGGGATTGGTGTTTTCAGGAGCTAAGTGAAAAATCACGAGCTGCTCATTTTTTATCACTTGGAGAAAAAACGCGTGGGAAACTATGTTTAGAATTTCGAGCATCCGCCAACTTGGTAACTACTTCAATGGCGAAAAATTATTGAGAAAATGTGTACAATTTAAAATTGACACCTCGAAAATTCTTCTAAACGTGAACCAATAGCTGACATTTCATATTCTTCCATTTTTTGCAATAAAGAATGATCCATTTTTGAGAAAATCTGTTCCATCGTTTTCTAGAATAATTACGAATGAATTTTCGCGTCGATGGCTCGCGCCGAGAAATTTTTTAACCATTGATAGTGAAATATTATCCATACATGAAACTTCAAGTTCATGGGAAGCCCAGTATGGAACAAGTTTGTCGATTCGTTTGAAACAGGCAAACGGTTCCCAAAATGTAGTTTGAAGTCCATCGTAAATAATTTTCAACACCAGGGAGTGTTCAAATTGTAACAAAGGCCACGACGATGAGTATAAATAGTTAATGTTCGCCATGTTTGTTGCTCCATTTGTTGGTCACGTTACCATGGGTCATTTGCTTCCGGTCCCTGGCGAGCGATGCCGAATTAAGAAACTATTGTTTGACTGTCCCTTCAACTATCTCATGGACCAAAAGCCACCCCTGTGGGAACAAGTGGTTTTCCACCCTCAACATGGGGCCGATTCGATAGGGTACGTCTCCCTCTTGGATAGTTAATTCTTTTTTCGGATTAACGCACCATTGTTTACAAGTGGTTCCGCCTGGCGGAGGAAATTCGGACAAAAGGAAAACGACAGATGACCCAGTCCCAAGTGACCCAACGCATCTGTTGAGTTTATCCTTTTTTCGACGCTTCTACGAGCCCTTTTTCGATATTTACGGTTCCAGGCTCCCACTCATAAACCATTAAGAGGTCTCGTGGCTTCCATCTCGGAGCACTATAACACGGCTCGGAAACTTTTTTTTCTCCAAAGCCACTTGTGAAGCTTCCAAAAATACCCCTTCCCGCCATATACCTTCGTGTTATTATTTTCGTGGGGATCTTTTCGGGTGATCTGGCCTCAGGCCCAGTTATAGACTCAGACGCTCTCTCGGTCGATTTCGATGTTTAGAAGCTGCCATGCCCTTCATAAATCGGCTCAACTCTACGACCGAGGTCTTGTCAGATGAGCAATGTTGGGCGAAACGCAAAAATCGGAACATAAAATTGAAACATCCCTCCCGACGAATTTCTGCACTATGCGACGAATCAAACTTTATACTACCTAACTGGATATCATGAACAAAACGTTTACCTATCGATAAATTGGGCTGCAATCGGTAAAAAATACACCATAAAAACATTCTTCGGTTGGTCGTTCAACTCGGCGATCAAATAAAAACCCCTCGCCTCTGTAGATTCTTCAAGCTTTATCGAATCAGATAAAGGAACTTAAGATAAATCAGGAAATCGTAGGTACTAACTGCCCTGGGAATTTTTGTCCCACGGGAAGCAACGTAGTTCATCGCCCTGATGAGACCGAGATAATTTACTGGGTCATGTTGATCAACGATCAATTAAATAGATAGCAGCTCAAAAAAGCCAACATCAAATTTGCGTTTTTAATATGCAAAAACACGACAGCCAAAAAAAAGCCGCGTTTCACGTGAAAATTGGCGCGTACGGGCCTTTAGAATGCCGCGGATAGTTTTTTTAAAAACGGGGAAACTTCATCGCGGATGGATATTCCTCACGGATAAAGGCCAATCATTAAATGATTAGGTAAATTTTACCTATATTTTCGGTTGTTCCGCCACCACCTTTTTTTCTCGATTCATTTTCAGTGCATAACTGCGTATTTTGACTGCAGATTTTACCATTTTCGCGGGAGGGATACCTTTTCCGTTGAATAGTTCTCCTAACCGAAGCCGAAGAAATTTTATCCTCGATTAAACTGTCAAAATCCACGACACAAGCTTCCTGCCAGGTGTTGGTATTGACGTTATAATTTGTAAACACGTTAACGACTCAGAACGGAAGGACTCGCTTTGTCAACAATTCACCATTCGGTGATGTCAATATCCCCAAGTTGTACTTCCTTACAAGGTTTTGCGAAATGCGATTAAAAAACCACGCGAGACCTGTTAATGGGCCAACTTATGGCGTTCCACGTATGAGACGCGCGCATGTAGGCGTGTCTCTCGACCTGAAGATAAGAATCGCATAAATATGCATTAACTCGCGAGCCACTATAATTAGTGCGGATGAATCTCGAAAAAGACGAAAATAGGCATTTTTTCGACAGGACGGTGCACACGATTTTATGCACATCGCATAATGATCGCATTCGTTAAAAGGCGCGCAGATTTTTCAGGATAGAGCGTTCGATATTAATGAATTTATAAGAATAAATTTTCTTACGTAGAAATCATATTTTAATCGTAACGCAATTTATTTTTCTAGAGGCTTCAAATCAATTCTATGGGGCAAAAGACGAGCAAACTATGTTTATGTCGCCCTCCTTATGGTCTCAAGAGGCTCAAAACTGGTTTACGAGCATAAACAAGATCATTGACCCGAGGTTCCTTCGAAATATTACAATTTGTTTTCGTTAAAAATAAACACGGGCTGGAATGAATGAAAAATGTCCCCGCCCAGAAGATGAATGTGCGACGTTGCGTGATTCATTGGCAGTGCGACACGGAAAACTAGTCGAGGAGTCCATGTTCGTTGCAATATTTTCAAATAAGTCAATCGCTTCGTTATAAGGAAATAAAAACAAAAGGAAAACAAAAAGCCGCTCATTTTTATGAATTTGTTCATATCTATGAGCCCAAAAAAACAAATCGTCCCCAAAAAATCCCAAAAAAAATCGTGAAAAACGAAACCGAAAAAGCTATTGTAACAGCAGGTTGTACAACTTTGGTCAGTAATAAGAAAAAACTGGTCAAATTATGTCAAACATGGTGGAATCAAAGCGATTTTCCGTACGCTCACCAATTCTGCCAGTAGTCGGTCAAAGATGGCAAAATCGAGCCAAAATTAACCCAAATCGATTTCGTATAAACGCTACCAGAGAGGGCCCGTAAAGAAAATTGTCAAATTCTTTCTTGTTTTTGTTAAGGCGATAAAGTTGTTTCTCTCAGACCAATAACAGAATAAAAAGCAAATCAATAACTTACCGGCCACGTGAAGTCAAAAGGAAAGGAGATGAGGTGTCCGCTGGGCGCCAATTTTAACGAATTCGAACCAAGGACGGGGGTAACGAAATCGCCGAAGGTGCACGGGCTCGTCGTGTCAACTTGGGCTTGGTAATGTTTGAGACATGCGCGCAGACGGGCCGGACACGGCGTCGGGCACGGACTACCGGGGGGCACATCCGAACCGTCCGATGAACAGCACTCGCCCGTCGAATCCCGACCCAAAGGGTTTTCCAACCCGAGGATTTTCAATTCGAACACACCCGAACACTCGATCTGGAAAAAAGAAGAGAAGGAAAAATTAGTTAAACGAGGAATTTTTTATGCGATTTTTCATTTTAAAAGCGATCATTACAGTGGGAAATTGGCATTGAGACATTGACAGCAGGACATCTGGGACCTATTCTGTAAACTGAAAGCAATATGCCTTTGGAAGTCAATAACGATGATAGGTATAACCGAATTGATGAACCCACCGTAAATAAATGAAAAATGATGCTATCAATAACACACTGTCTCCCTACCTCTGTACCCTCCCGTTTTCGGCGCCTAGATACAATAGTTCAGTAGAGGAATTCAGAAAACTGATGGTGACTTATGCCATATCAACTCAAAAATTTGGATTTCACCATAAACATCAAAATGACCATATTCTCCCACGATTTTCAACATTTCCTGAATTTGCATGAACTTGAAATGAGTCCAAAATGACTTTCAAAATAAAAACGGCATAACCTATTTTCAGTGTTTTATGATTTATTTTTATTGGTTTAGTTATTTGATTCGTTCATTTTTTTCTCTCTAGCTCCTGAACCACTCTTTTTTGCCAAAAACACACTATATACGTTTTTAAAGATCAATAAATTTTTGACAATTTGAGCTCAACCAGAACTCAGTAGGTTGATTGGATACTGCATTACAGCTGTTTGAAAATATGCGATTTTTCCAAAACATTACGATTTTAATTGTTAACCTACTTTAGACAGAAATTGCGACTGATCTATTCGTAGTAAAAAAAAAAACGCATTAAGAGAAAGTTGTAGGTAAATAATCTAATTAGCTTCAAATCAAGACCAAATTGGGATCAGTAGCTCTTTCCGTTTGCTCATAATCCCAAAAAAACTGAAATTTGACAAATCCGTGTTTCCACCAAAACGCTCCTAAATCCTTCCTATTCCCCAAATCTTTCGTTTTAGTTTGGATGTAAAAAAAAAAAAATATTTCCAGGATCAGTGAAATGTATGTGCAGTATGAACTTCAAGTCGTCCTCAATAGCATTTTGGAACCTTTTGAAGTGACATTCACGTTTCGTGTCATGACAAAATTTGTCATTTGATATTTAATATCAACATCATCTTAAATACCGAGGAGTTCTGGACAGCTCAGAATGGTCGAAAGTCCTATTTTATCGATTCTTCAGGACAGTACGACACATTGATCCTTAGAGCTGAAATTTTTGCTTGATCCTGGTCTGCAAAATTCTTCGTGGCTGAATACAATTCCGTTCCGGGATTCTTCATTGGAAAAGCTCGGAAAACTCGAGGAACCTTGACCGAGTTTCGACAGACCTAAATTCTCACGGGATTCGAACTCACCTATTTCCGAAACTATGTTCCCTGTCAGAATATCGACATTGAATGACATCCAAATTACACGGCACGCCGGAACGGCCAGAACAGGGAGCGGACAAAAGAATTAACGAGGCGTTAAAGACGAAAATAGTCGGCGTGATTAGACGCCTCAGCCCAGACGTAGACGATTAATGAGATCTTTGAAAAGGGAATCTCAAAAACCCGACTGTAATTTGATGAGTCGGGATCGGGAGGCCGAAAAAACAGCCAGATTGACAGAAGCAGACACGGGATCCGTAGGTATAAAAGTGAAGTCTCATCCGAGGATCTTGCAAAAACTGTCCAAACAAGTTTTTTTCTAAAGCGTAGGCGTCGAAGACTCAAGTCTCATAGAAACTGTGACGGCTGTGGGCGAGATTTCGGAACGGAATGACCTAACGAGTCTACCTGACCTGGGTCATTTCATAACAGACGCGCCATCAATAAGGTCACCTAAGGGGTTGACAATTGACATTGGCAAAGGAAATTTCAATATGAATGAAAATATCTCATTCAAAAATTTCAAAATATTTTCTAATATTTTCAACGGTTTTTCTTCAGATTACTTTTGCTTTCGTTGAACTGCGATTTCAAACGTTTCTAGGTCGAATTAGGCCATTTATAAATATCAAAACATGTTACATACTTAATAGGCTCAGTGTTTTTGCAGAATTTATTAAATTATTTTACTTCCGCTTAAAAATACGAGTATTTGTCCAGAAAATTGAAATAAGGTAGACAATTTTTGGGTTTATTTTTCAACCAAACACCTTTCTCAATCAAAGGTACTTGTATATCATATATGTGCTTGTATATGCTAGTATATCACAATAATGTTGAGAAATAAAAACCTATGTAAAAACCCGATATTTTAAAGCAAAGACGGAACGACGGAAAATGCGCCTATCCTGAAAAATATCCATCCGCTAAATTCGCCCATCCGTGATGTCATTTCTTCGTATTTGACACGAAGATCACGATCCGTTATCACCACGACAAATAAATGATCCGATTCTAATTCAATGAGCCTGCCAACACTATTAATACATTGGGAAATTAGGGCACTCGGTGAAAATGCGAATCGTATTCCTACTCCGGGATTGGTGAGAAAAGAATGCCGACACAGCAAAGGAAAACAGTAAAAACGGTCGAATGCATTCGGATGCAAAATTTTCAGACTGGGTGGAGCAATTATTGAAAATAGCCGTCTGGGAATGCAGAATGAATGGAAAATAAGTGGGTCCCTCATTTGAGCAACTGGCCATTATGAATCGATTGCAAGTATGCAGGCACTTAATGGACTCATAAAACAATTTGTTTTTCAGTCCGTACCCGATCTCATTAAGATTTTATGGTCCCAATTAGTCGATGCACTTTCAACAGACGGGCAACTAATGAAGAAATTGACTTGGCAGGAAGAAAAGGGAACTAGCGCAACTGAGGATTGATGACAGACAACATTAATCGCATTTATATCGATTCGGCGATTTAATTTTACCCCAAAAAACTGTCAATGTAAAAATTTGAAAATTAATTCAATATCAAAATTTAGAGTAGAGTTTGGAAAAAATCAAAAACAATGCCCACACGAAAAATACGTAAACAACAATTGGACAACGACTTACAGATGAAGGAACGCCGAGAGATTCGAAATTAGGAATCCAGGCAAAAGTTGCAGCCCAGGATTTTCGCTCCAATTATTTCGACCAGGTAAAATAAGGGAGACGACCCAGCATGAATATACCTACACGTGAGAACCAAATCAACTTTACCTTCTACGTGTCAGAACCGGCTTTCAAATACGACAAAAGGCCCTTACGAGGCGTTACGACTTATGGAATGAACCTATTGACTAGTTGACAGAACAAAAGCCAACACACAACAACCGGTAGGGCTTGAGTCATTTCGATGGTTTGTTTTGATAGCTGAACGGCACAATTATCGTTATTGAAGTCGCAGATAGGACTGTCGTTATTTTTGGAAAATGGTTTTATCCAGTTTTTCTTAATGCCATTCTATCAATTTAGCCAGTCGTGCATAGATAAAAGTACTACTATGCATCGTTGGTGAAGAATCAGCATAGCATAACACCCTGACAGTTTTGGCACTGTTTTTGGGCGAAAGGGAAACCGTGTCGGGTCCTAGTTCCACATCACTATTCGGGCTCAACCAAAATCGTCGTAGAAACCCCTGAAATATCCCTAAGATGCGCTTAGAGTGCATTAAAAAAGAAATTTATTTTTCCTTGAAGGCTATGAGCCTGGCACAGCTGATCAAGCACTTAGCTGACCAAGTGCAGAGGAGCACATTAAAAAAACAGCTTTTATGAAAGGTTCAACTGACCGGGGAAGCCGAAACGATCGTCAATAATATTGGACATAAATAAAACTATTTTAAATCATCAGCTACAAGAATTTCGATTCCACCGGAAAACCGACGGCTAGAATTCTAATTGAAGGCCAACTTTCAACCCTCGAAGGTCCCTTTAAAAACCGATTGAATGGGATAGTAACATTCTGAGTTTGACGTACAATTGATCCAACTATGCGAGGGCACCGTAGCGACCGTGTCTCATATTCGCTCTGCTCCGCGAGTCACTACGGGTTTTATGTTCGAAACCGGGACGCAAAATAACCTGTATTCAATTACAACTTGAAACATAATATCGTCCGGGTAGAAAGTGTTCGGGGTATCGACGGGACGCAGGCTCTGCAGGTGTTTTGATCGTAATATACATAATCAGTGGATGTCTGTCTTGAGAGCGAAACGAAAATCTGGTAATTTCTTTCCACCGTAAAAGTCTGATTTTACTTCAATATTCAAAAAGCCAACAGGAGAACTTATGTTCGTTGAAAAATGCATTTCGGATTTTTTGAGGTACTCGCGAAAGAGAAAATTCCGGTTGCACTTTTGGTTCTTGGGACAATGTCCGGGAGTAGGTCAGAAAACATTTTGTCTTTTTTCGGACTCGATTTATTAGTAGCGTTTTCAACTTGAAAGTTTTGCTTTCTGCTTTTACAATCACAAAAAATACCAAATAAACCCTCCAAGTATCAAGTATTTGGTCTGAAGCTGGTTAAAAATACATCTTTCCAACATACCTACTTTTTCCTAATCTAATTGATGTCTTATTTCAGTTAAAAATGCATTTTTCCGATTTCGATACTCCGCCGATTTCGGACTGATTTTCCCCGGATAGTTATTAGAAATGGCTAAGGGTTGATAATTGGACTAAGAGATTTTGTGTTAGCCGCTTATAGGTATGGCAAAAAAGTAAAAGTTACAATGGCCCGGAAATTTTCCAAATGCGTTTTATCAAACTTTTGGCTACACACGTTTCGCCTAACAAAAAATTTCGGTTGAAGAAATAATGAAATAAATATTTAAAAATATTTAAAATTGACGAAGATGATTTAACTAACGGTTTTAGAGGCCAAGCGCGCGAAAACAGGCAATCAAACGTTTACTCCTAAAGATGCATCAAACGAACGAAGAAATAAAGGCACAGACCTTTTTCCTCCGAAAAAACTTTTGGGTGGAAAAGAAAGAGATTCATCCGCAACATCGAACCGAATTCCATGTTTCGGACAATCCCTATGAATCTTTTATCAACTTCGTTATTTATTTTATGGGAGACTTCGGCGATGGCCTGCGATAAACGGCATTCGTCCGAAGGAACAGTTAACGATTCATTCGACGGACGGAAACGAGTTTATCAGGGCGTTCCGGGAAACGGAAGACTTCCAGCGAAGTCCACATGGGCCAAGACGTGACATCCGACTAACAGATGTTGCAACGCCGAAAAGTGACCAGTATTTTATGGCATCTACCGATGCAATGACAACGGGCCCGAAAAGTATCAACGTCGTGAAACATTCCGGGAAGAAAACACCAGATGTGCGAATTCCCAAGCGAGATTTCGTCGGCGAAAAAAGGGTACGTATGGATTAGGACGATTTCTGCCAAAACTGGACGACCTCTTCCCACGACTAAAACGAAGCAGCTGACGTTTCACCTCAGACTCAGTCCCTAAACACAATAGACTAAAGAAAACCGGCCCAATGCTGAGACTTGAAGGCCAGATGTGTTTGTTATCGTCTCCTTCGCAGCCACATGGGAAAGTACGAGATAGAACTTGAGCAGGACAACGTTTCTTGCCTTTGCATAGGTCCGGAATCGATTTCAAGAGAAACAGACATGATTTCGAGAGAAAAAGAAATGATTTCGGACGTTTTGCCAAGCGAACAGAAACAGCCGAGCTAAGTTGTGAGCGAATGATCCCATAATATACGAGTATTATATAAAAAAATTCCAATCCTTTTTCACCGAGTGATGTGAGTTGAGAAACAGTGAGAAACATCCTCAAGTTACTTTCTCGGTCCAAATGTATTCATCACTTTCGATGAAAGCTTCAATTTCAAAAATCCATCGTTCGATGCTCCACAAATTTTATTCCAAACCGAATCGTACAGTTCCTTTTGAGAGCTTACGTCGACAGGTCCCGTACCTCCTTTGAACTCATAAATATTCAATACTCGGTCTTCGGTTTCAAAAGCCCATTCGCTTCCCAAACCTCAAACTTGTCAAAAAGGAAACAATTATCTCGAGACAAGGCTCCCCGGATCCAACGAGCCGGTGAAAAAGTCTCCTTCAGGAGCCCGTTCAATTCATCTTGGACTTGTTCCTTCGAAAGGAGAATTGAGTTTTATTCGTTTTGTCTTCTTCCCGAATTAATCTCAACAGTTTCGATAATACGGTACAAAGAGCCGGGTACGGCTGTCAGTTCGTATTAGACGTGTGTTATTTAAATAAATGGTCAAACATTCCAAATTTAAAAGGGACGAGATGATAGGAATTTTATTCAGGGCTGGCGGTTCGCGTGAAAATAACATGAATAATTCTACTTAAATAGAAAAGAAGATTCGAATCTTACTGAAGTTCTTGCGAATAAAGGAATTTTTCACGATTGGAGTACCTACCATTTATCTGCCAACCCGTGTTCAGGAAGAGCCATAAGCATCATTATTGACATTTTTTGGAACGGAGTAATACCTTCTTGCCTAATAAATGGATACCCTAGGCCTTCATTTTCAGCTCGAACAACCTAGTCAGCTGGTTGATTGGAAAAACGTAACCAAGGATTGACAGTATCCAAGGCGATTGAGGCGACGCTCCCGAACAAAATTCCAAAGAATAAAAAAATAAATAATAAAAAACCATCTGATAAAAAAGGATGATGATTTCAAAGCTAAACTCTGCCGAGTTTTCAATTGTTTCTAAGCTGGTAGCTCTTAAGTAAATTAAAAGGAAGGAACTTGATATTTGAAGAAGAACTTAGGCACCTAAGGAGGAATCTGAAAATCTACTACCTAACCAGCATACCTTCCTATTTCCCTTCCTTTGTTTTTCAATGATTGAATTTCTTTTTTGGGACAATTATCGAAATCTGAACTCGACTTTTCCTCGCCGGGTAAACTTTGCAGACCGGTTCGTCCGGGTTGCCGTCCGAAAAACCGAACGCTCGGGGCATTTAGAGGATCGAAATTTGGGGAAAGAATTTTTTGAATAAAACGAACGTTCGAATATAGCGAGAAAGGTTCTCAGGAGGGTCCTGTCTTGGGAAGGACAGATGCAAGACATAGGGCAGGTGTTGCCAGTGACCACCGGTCTCTTTCAGGAGCAGCTTTTCTCAAGAACGAAGATGGGTCCGAAATATTTGAGAATTTTTACCCGAAATAAAACGCTAACGAATAAGATGAGACGATTTGTAGATGACACACCAGGGTTGCGTTTCCTAAATATAGTTTTCTAGATCACGTGGGGGAAAGACGCGTAAACACAAGACACGAACGGATTTAGCGACAATTCTGATTGAAATTCGTTGGGGGACTTTTTAATTTGTTTTTATCCAAAGAACAAGTAGATTTCCTAACAGTGAAAAATTATAAAAACTCACCATTGTCATAAGGTGAAACGCAGCCAGGACTGTAATCCAAAATCCATTCATGGCTCTTGAAATTCGGCACTGTCACACTAACACTCACTTCACCAGTGAACTCTCCGCAGTGCCGAAAGGGCATAAAAACTCCGTTTCACGAGCCCTTCCACATATTACGGCTGTGCGTCGGTGCGCGAAAATAAACGAGAATAAATCCGGAGGGAAAAAACAACGGAAAACCGAAATAAAAACGGATGATTTGGCGGTGATTACGGCGTGTGTATCCACATTTAAAAAGAAATCACAGCACGGTTCGGAAACGAAACTCCGAAACTTGATAGTGAGTAGATGCTAGAATACGATGTAAAATTCGATCGTGATGTACGGCGAATACTGGCGTGTATGCGGTACGAGGGCCGTTCAAGATCCAACTGAAGACTGAAGCCAAAGCTGTTGAGGGCCCAGGGCCGCCGGCTTCATGGACAGGTGATCGCAGAACGCGCTCGGTCGACGGCGCGACATCTAGCGGACGCCGGATCAACGAACTGGGAGTTTCTCTCCGGCTCGCCGCCAGGCTGCGGTAGCGAACGGACCGAGGTTATCCCCAGATATGATGCGAAATGCTGATCAAGGTCGTATATCCGTGACAGCATAGCCCGTACCACACGTCAGACCGTTCACCTCTCCAGCCTACAGACCGTCTGGAAAGACCGATACTTTGGTAATTTCGATGTGCCAATTCATCGATAATTTTTTCAAGAAACATGGTTCAACTGATGAATAATAACAAACATTGATGCAGGTGCCCCGAAACGAACGCATCCATAGCATCAGCCAATCAGAGAAAAGGGTCTGTGTGTCTGCCCGTGGGATGGGGAGTGGAACGGTCTGACGTGTGAATATTCGTTTTTCTTGATATTGAGCGTTCCCTAAGAAACGCTCCCTTCAAAAAGGTTGCTCAGAACGTGGCAACCCGTTGCTCAAACGTAGCGAAAAAGTTGCTCAAAACGTGGCAGAAAATGTGCCAAAAACATTGCAAAAGAATCTTCTTCGAAGTCGCCGCAATAAACAAAAACGATGGAAAACGTTACGAAACTGCGAAAAGCACGCATGATAACCCCTGACCGCTCCCAAAACACGTTCAATGGGCATAACGATTTTTTAAATCAGATTTTGTCAGATACTTACCTACGTGAAACTCAAAGTCAAACTCTTAAGCCCGTATCACACGTCAGACCGTTCTCCTCCCCATCCCTCAGACCGTCTGGACAGACCGATTCTTTGGTGATTTTTACGTGCAAATTCATTGAAAATTTTTCTTAGAAATAAGGTTCCATAGATGAATCATAACAAACATTGATGCAGGTGCGCCAAAGTGAACATTTCCATAGGATCAGCCAATCGGGTAATTGGGTCTGTGTGTCTGTCCGTGGGATGGGGAGGAGAACGGTCTGACGTGTGATACGGGCTATACTCGTCATCAAACTCAAACTTAGTAAACCCTAACTGAAACCATTGAATTGAATTGAATTGAATTGAATTGAATTGAATTGAATTGAATTGAATTGAATTGAATTGAATTGATCTGAATTGAATTGAATTGAATTGAATTGAATTGAATTGAATCTATCTGAATTGAATTGAATTGAATTGAATTGATCTGAATTGAATTGAATTGAATTGAATTGAATTGAATTGAATTGAATTGAATTGAATTGAATTGAATTGAATTGAATTGAATTGAATTGAATTGAATTGAATTGAATTGATCTGAATTGAATTGAATTGAATTGAATTGAATTGAATTGAATTGAATTGAATTGAATTGAATTGAATTGAATTGAATTGAATTGAATTGAATCGAATCGAATCGAATCGAATCGAATTGAATTGAATTGATCTGAATTGAATTGAATTGAATTGAATTGAATTGAATTGAATTGAATTGAATTGAATTGAATTGAATTGAATTGAATTGAATTGAATTGAATTGAATTGAATTGAATTGAATTGAATTGAATTGAATTGAATTGAATTGAATTGAATTGAATTGAATTGATCTGAATTGAATTGAAATGAATTGAATTGATCTGAATTGAATTGCATTGAATTGAATTGAATCGAATCGAATCGAATCGAATTGTCGAATCAATTCAATTCAATTCAATTCAATTCAATTCAATTCAATTCAATTCAATTCAATTCAATTCAATTCAATTCAATTCAATTCAATTCAATTCAATTCAATTCAATTCAATTCAATTCAATTCAATTCAATTCAATTCAATTCAATTCAATTCAATTCAATTCAATTCAATTCAATTCAATTCAATTCAATTCAATTCAATTCAATTCAATTCAATTCAATTCAATTCAATTCAATTCAATTCAATTCAATTCAATTCAATTCAATTCAATTCAATTCAATTCAATTCAATTCAATTCAATTCAATTCAATTCAATTCAATTCAATTCAATTCAATTCAATTCAATTCAATTCAATTCAATTCAATTCAATTCAATTCAATTCAATTCAATTCAATTCAATTCAATTCAATTCAATTCAATTCAATTCAATTCAATTCAATTCAATTCAATTCAATTCAATTCAATTCAATTCAATTCAATTCAATTCAATTCAATTCAATTCAATTCAATTGAATTGAATTCAATTCAATTCAATTCAATTCAATTCAATTCAATTCAATTCAATTCAATTCAATTCAATTCAATTCAATTCAATTCAATTCAATTCAATTCAATTCAATTCAATTCAATTCAATTCAATTCAATTCAATTCAATTCAATTCAATTCAATTCAATTCAATTCAATTCAATTCAATTCAATTCAATTCAATTCAATTCAATTCAATTCAATTCAATTCAATTCAATTCAATTCAATTCAATTCAATTCAATTCAATTCAATTCAATTCAATTCAATTCAATACCACCAGCCCTAACCAGCCCCTTGAACTCAAACTAGAACTCAAACTAAAAGTCAAACTCGAACTCATACTCACAATCCCACTCAAACACATAATCGATGTAAACTCAAACTTGACATGAAAGTCATAATCAAACTCAAACTGAAACTCTTAACTCATAACCAAATTCAAACTCATCGATAATCAAACTAGAACTGAACCTCATAATCGAACTCGAACGTAAACTCAAACTCGAACTGAAACTCATACGCATAAAGAAATTCAATCTCAAACCGAAAATCAAACTAGAACTAAAACTCAAACCTAAACTCGAACTTGAAATCATTACGATATTCAATCACAAACCGAAAATCAAACTCGAACTGAAACTTGAACTCAATCTCAAACTGAATCGGAAGCCTCACCCAAACAAATAATCAAGCTCAAACTTATGAGTTTCAGTTCGAGTTTGATTTTCGATTGAGTTTAAATTTCGTTATGAGTAGGTATGAGTTTTAGTTTGAGTTTGATTTTGAGATCGATGTCGATCTCGCGTCGATGAGATGATGTCAAGTTTGAGTTCGATTTCGACTTTAAGTTTGAGTTTGAGTTCAAGGTTCAGTTCGAGTTTGAGATTCAGTTTGAGTTTAAGTTTGATTATGAGTTCGAGTATGAGTTTCAGTTCGAGTTTGATTTTCGGTTTGAGATTGAATAAGTTCCAGTTCCTGTTGAGTTCAAGTTTAAGTTTGAGCTTACTTTTGAGTTTGATTACGAGTTTCAGTTTGAGTTTGACTACGAGTTTCATGTCGAGTTTGATTTTCAGTTTGAGTTAAGAGTTCAAGTTTCAGTTTCAGTTCGAATTCGGGTTTCAGATTAAGTTTGATTATGTGCTAGAGTTCAATTATGAGTTTCAGTTCGGTTTGAGATTGAATTCGGTTATGGGTAAGAGTTTCAGTTTGAGTTTGATTATGAGTTTCATGTCGAGTTTCAGTTTGAGCGGGATTATGAGTATGAGTTTGGGTTCGAGTTCGACTTTCAGTTAGAGTTTGTGTTCAAGTTTTAGTTCGAATTTGAGTTTCAGTTCGAGTTTGATTTTCGGCTTGAGTTTGAATTTGGTTATGAGTTTTAGTTCGACTATATTTTCGATTGAGTTGGAATTTGGTTTTGAGTGTGTGATTCGGTTCAAGTTTGATAATGAGTTTCATGTCGAGTTTGAGTAGGATTATGGGTTTGAGTTCGGGTTTGACTTTCAGTTCGAAATTGACTTTCCGTTTGAGTTCGAGTTCAAGTTTCAGTTCAAGTTTGAGTTAACGTTTGAGTTTGATAATGAGACTCAGTTCGAGTTTGATTTTCGATTGAGTTTGAATTTGTTTATGATTATGAGTTTCAGTTTGAGTTTGGTTATGAGTAGGGATCGGATCCGTATGTGTTCACATATTTTTTTCTAGGCAATGTACTGATGTTTTTCAAGTAGGCGTGTTCATATTGACATTTTCTGAACCGTTTAAGCCCACTTTCATTTCACATATTTTGACATATTCCACTATAAATCCATATTTTTCAAATATTTGGTCCACAAAAACACATATTTGCTAATTTTGGGTAGTTTTCCCTAGGTTCACAACTAGAATGAATACAATTTTTGAAAAAATTTAGCAAATTTTGCTTTTTTTTTTTTTTTAATTTTTTTATTATTATTTTTTTTTTTTTTATTGGACAACTCTTTTTATGCGTTTTGCTTCAGACGGCGTACGGGAAAAAATTATTGCAGATTTTTATCTAGACACTCTGAAACGTAAAGGAAAAATTTTCAGGGGGCGATGAAAAAAAACCCGACTGATTACATAGGTACATTATTTCTGGAAATAATTTAACAAAATCTTGATGTTCATTTGGGTTTAAACATTTTTTTGAAAATATTTAAACCGTTTTACATATTTTCCACACATTTTTTGAAAATATTTAAACCTTTTTATATATTTTCCACATATTTTTTGCAAATATTTCAACCTTTTTACATATTTTCCACATATTTTATGAAAATTAATACATATATATGTCACATATTTGGCATTTTTAAATACATAAAAATCCGATCCCTAGTTATGAGTTTCATGTTGAGTTTGAGTTCAGTTCGATTATAATCGTATAAATCGTATAAATACGTTTGAGTGGGATTATGAGTTTGAGTTCGAGTTTGACTTTCAGTTCGAGTTCGAGTTTGACTTTCAGCTTGAGTTTGACTTCAAGCTCCAGTTCGACTTTCAGTTTCAATTTATGTTTGATTATGAGTTCTGAAACTGAAACTCGTAGCCAAGTTCAAACTCAAACCGAATATCAAACTCGAACTGAAACGCATAAGTTTGAGCTTGATTATTAATTTGTTTGAAGTTTAATTGTGAGTTTGAGCTTCCGATTCAGTTTGAGTTTCAGTTTATTATGAGTTTATTATTATCGCAGGTTTAGGTGTATCCTCCTAAAAATTGAATTTTTAAACCCACCACAATCAAGAAAAATCATCAGTGGCTGATTATTGTTGCTTCCAACCTTTAATCTCAGTTAGATCGTTTTTCGAAAATTAATAATGTGTTCAATCATTATCGCGTGTCTCACATGACTGTATCCCTTTGATTTGAGGGTGTGCTCACTTCTAACACGTGTAGGGAAGTTGAATTGAAGTTCATTTGGAGCCAACGGACCCCACGCTACGTGCTTTTATTTACGCCGTGTTTCCCCCCAATCAAAAGATTACGATCTCGTTTGAACTTCCGAGTCGTGATGTATCAATTAAAAGGTAACGACAATAAGGGATCGTTAAACCGCAATAGATTGGCCCCTCTGATTGGCTCGGATTGGCGGATTAGGCTCGAAGGGGAACAGCATGCGTCCAATCAGATCAGATCTGACGCTAGATATACGAATATAAAGCAATTGCCCTCATTGCACTGGATGATTCAATCGTCGATGGACCATCGGCTATGGCCATGGTATGAGAAAAACGAGTTATGTTCCGAAAAATTTCGTTCATGGCTTGACGTAAGAAATTTTACAGTCTGTCTTTCGGAATAAATTGAAAAGTTCATTCTCAGCGCATCGGAATGTACATATTACCACTTAAATATGGCGAACCTTCTACCCCTACTGATATCGGCCCCCATTTCCAGCAGCCAAGCCCTTGCGGTCTTGTTAAAATTCTCCCAACCTCCGATTCTTCCGGTGACGACATCCACATAATAATAACAGTTCATAATCTAGATCGAAATAAGGCCGGTTCCAGAGCTTATTATTTTCTTGAATTATATTACCGTCTCTTCTCTTTTCTCATTTATATTTTCATCGCATCTGACGTGTACGAACCTGGCTCGTTATTGCGTTTAAACTCGATTGGGACGTTATTTGAATTCCAAATGGGTCCCAAGTTGTTGGAAAGCTCCTGCTGCGCACACGTTTTCAACTTGCACTCTGCGTCTGGTGGACTGGTTCTTTGTGGGCTGCTTAGCGGTGCCGACTGTCTGCAAACTATAACCTATCACCACTTTCAAAAATGTGAATAAGTACATACCTACCTCCATTCATGAAAACTTAGTACGTTGTTCAGCGGCTAAAGAGTATGTCCCGAACTTGGTGTAAAAAAAATGTTGTTTAAACTAGGCCAGGGGTGAAGCATAACGCCCCCAACCGCATTTTTCATCTCAAATCATTTCCAAAATATGATTAGGTAGGTACTTAGTTTTTTTTTTGTGGGGGGGGACCAAGTTTTGTTTCATAAAAGCCCACATATTCCACCAGTTCAAAATGACTCAACTTTTGGGCATTTCTGGGTTCAACGTTAAATTTCCTATAGGTTGGCGTAGTGTTCGTTCTCAGTGCGAGTTTTTACATTCCGGAACGGTTCTGGACATTCAAAAATTAGCACCTGAGTACCGCAAATGCGTGCACAAAGAAAAGTTTTTTCTGCAAATACTCCTACGTCGACTCGAACATTCTCCAGAAAATCTTCGGCCAGGAAAGTAGGTTTCGGTCTTCGGCAGATCCTTCTCAGACCTCCGACTTCCTGCAGTTCAGGAGAAATCCGACAATAATGGTCAATCATTGTGAATAAGGAATTTTGGGGAATGAAGACATCATCCAATTTGTCAGGTGTACCCACTTCCCTTTGATGCCTTTCACAGTTACCTGTCTTCATCTGGGAAAATTGAGCGCTTACAGGAAACGAAGATTGTAGGTGAGCAAGTTGTCCAATTTGAGCTCGGTTTCGAAAATTATCAATTGCCCTCCTTTGATTTATATAACGGTCAAACGGTTCGGCTTGAGTGCCGTCTTGCTGTGGGAGGACGTCCTGTAGCTGTAGCTTAAAAAGATCTTTATGGGCCCTTGAAAAGACCTGCGATTCTTTCACCGATTCATCCGGGAGCCTGAGGAACCGGTTTTCGATTTTTGAGAGTCGCGACAATTAACTGCGACTGTGGGAATGGGAATTTCTTGTCCTGTCCACGCACGTATTTGAATGCAGGCGGGGAAAAAACGCATGTTGACCCCGATCTCCGATTTTTTCCATTCTATTAGCCATTCCATATTAATATTTTGCTCTAATTTCAGTCAAATTAGCCGGAGATTGCAGGTTTTTTCAAACTTTGAGTTGCATGCCAATTTTCTTTCTTTTTTTTTTTGAAAAGTTTTCATTTTTGAAAAAAAAAAGAAAAATTGAAATTTTGTGGTCATAATTTTTTTAGAAAGAAAAATTGAAATTTTATGGTCATAATATATTATGACCTCTTTAGCTAGACCTCCGAGAACGAGGATTCGAAACCTGTGGTTACAGGGAACGTTGGAGAAAATCAAATCCAAAATACGCTGTCGGTCACATTACCTCGAGTAGAATATTAATGTGTGCTCTCCAGAACTCTCCTGCATTGGCATACTTCCAGACGATCCAGTAAACATCTGGATTCTCATTGTGACTATTGTCACTGTACTGTCAGCATGGCCCTAAGGCCAAGGGTGCGCCAAGAGGCGCCTTCCCAACAAGAGTACGTCTAATTTTAGACGATTCGGCCGAGGGGCGATTTATTTGCGACTCTATCGTCTAGACGACGCGACTGGATGTTTATTTTCTTATTTGGAGGGTCATCGTTGAATCGGATATTTCTGGAAATCATCAATGAATCGAATTTGCTCGGTGTTGGGGCCTTATTTATTTTAAGAAAGAATTATTTTTCAGAATATGCTAAGTTTTTGGCGTTTTTAAATTTTTCAACACCGGCATCATTAAGGTTTTTCGAGTGCTACAGAAATCCGTAATTCATCTTTTGGTTTATTAGGGTCAAGTGGGGTAATTATGAACAAATTGCAACAATTTTACAAACTGACAGCTCTCAGAAGTACCTAGTCCATGTAAAAACCTGGAAACCTCTCTAAAACAATCGGTTTACATCCCTAATACACTGTGAGACAGTTTTTGAATTTTTTTGACTGCTGTATGGTCTTTGAAAACCACTGTTCATAATTACCCCTTATGTTCATAATTATCCCATAGGGTATGGGGTAATTATGAACAGCGATTTTGACGTTTAAAAGAGGTGTTCAAAAGGTTACATTTGATTCATTTCACACTGTTACATGTGACAGTTAGCACGAACGTGTTTCACTAGGCGTATGAGATGTAAAAGACGTTGTTCATAATTACCCCATAGCATAGTTCACAAGTACCCCAAGATCCAAATAAATCAATTCAATATACTTACATACTCCCAAAATATCATAATTCAAACGAAAATCACCTAGTTTGTACCATTTCATTGCTAAACATGGACGAGAAGTGCAAAAAACTCTCAGAAAAAAATGTTCATAATTACCCCATACCCAAAAAAGTATGGGGTAATTATGAACACCCTCTGTAAGTAACTGAGAACGAGATATGGCAAAACTTGAGTGAAATCCTGTTGAAGAAACAATTAACGCATGTAAAAATATTGAAAACAATAACTTAACACAATTTTTTCAGCCAGAAGAGGGAAGAACCTCAAACACTAAAAAACTGTTTCTCAAACTTTTTAATAAGGTTTTTGATATACACGTAAATGGCGTCATCGGCGTTGCCAAATTGGAGAAAAAAAAGTCGTAACCTATCAATGAGAGAATGAACATTCGATTGCTACATCTTTTTGATTTTTCCATTGCTCACAGGAGCGCAAACATACTTTGTTCTTAATTACCCCATGTTCATAATTACCCCACTTGACCCTATTCAATAATAAGCCATTGTAATCGCCAAAAAAAAAATAAATAATTTTCTAACCTACCCTGAAAATGTTATGGTTCACGATTCAGAGGGTGTAGAATCCGAATCTGCAACAAAAAAAATATCCGTCCGCCGCCCGCCGTGAACACTTTTTCCTGCGGCGTTTTTTAAATTATTGCATCGCATTTAAGTGAAAAAGAGCAATCGAAATTCAGGGGGAACCTCAGGACAAAGTGGTTAGTAAACTGTTGGGCCTCAACCCGATAAATAACTGGATGTCCCGCCGAGGCCGGGCGGCTCTCAGGGAAACAGAAGGGGTACGACTTGATTACGAGAACTACAAGGCCCCTGCTTGAAAGCCGGTGCTTTTCCTGATAGATACCTTCCATAGATCAATATTTGATAGTTTGTGGAGGAAGTTCGCGCCAGTCTAATTCTCTATGCATCGATAACTCAGGACCTAAGATAATAGATACAACTGGCCCATTGTAAGTTCGATTCGTCCCGGCCTCCCCCGCATTTGCATACAAGTAGTTCCGCCAGGGGGCCTCAAATTGACGGATGCAGCTTTGGTGCTTCTTCGAGGATGAATTACACAAGTCGACCGTGTCTGAGGCTCTTACTGGCAGGACTGGTCTATTTTCGAATGACCAGTCCGACGGGGAATTCCGCCTGGGCTTTCTTCGATTGTCCGCTGATTGAAGGGTCGGACGTGTTAATTATAGTTTTGTCCTCTACTAGATGCCCTAATGTGTGAAAATAGTAGGTCGGTCACTATTACAGACATTAGACGCCCCCTGCCCACATGCGTAATTTATTCGACTGGACTACCTTTGTATTCCATGTTTACGCAGGTTTGTATGCTGCCTTGCGGTGTAAATACAATAGATTTTATCAATCAATCTACCAATGGTCTATGCCTATGTTCAGAAAAAACCAGTATTGCGTAGATAATGCACATTACTTTCGTAGTTTGATACTTACATTTTAGACGCAATTTTATTCTATTAAATATTTTGACTTCTTTTGAGGGTGTTTAGGTAAAAAATATCCAAAAACTCACAATGCATATTTTAAAACTCGCCTAAAATAAAAATACGGCAAGTTATTGGATTATAAAAAATATTCACTTGTTCTACAATGGAAAACAAAGATTTCAAGACCAAGAACGCTCAAATCGGTTCATTTTTGTAGCCGGGAAAAAATAAAATATAAAATACAATTTTCTAGGAGACACGGCCTATGCGCATCGACCCAAAAATTACTCTGAAATTAGTGGCCTGGTGATTAGCTACGATTTTTTTGGATAATCGATTATTGATAAAGCGGCCCTTAAGGTTCTAACATAATATGTTATGTATATTTTATATTGATATTATCAATTTGTTCTATGAAACCCGCGATTCGGCTTAGAAATGCTATACGTATAAAAAACTTTATTAGATTATTTTTTCAGAAGTCAAATCAGTAGGTACGTATTATAAGTCATGCAAAAAAGACTTGACGCATTTATTGTATATCCCATCTACTTTATGGTACCTAGGTAATTTGTTAAATTATTCAGGTGTATTATTATTCAGGTCGGATTTATTTTAATACCATTTTGACCTCCACGTTTATATGTAGACCGTTATTTGGGACAGAAAGCGCAACTCTCTCATGGATGGAATGGTTTCGGAAATAGCGTAACTCGTTGCGTCCTCGTCCATCCTTGGCCGAAATTAACTTTTCCAAATTAGGATCTTGGTCAATCAACGGAATCGGCATCTTCATTGAGCGATTTGGCGGTGAAAGTAATTGACGCACGCAACTACGGAAACGGCCATGGGAAGCCCAGGAAGTTTGAGCTCAACTTACGTAAGTTGTCAAACTTGCAGAATATTGACGGTTACTACGCGACCGCATATGAATGGAATATTTTGAATCGGAAAAGAGGTAATTTTGTGCTAACAAGCATGAAAATTTGATTGTGAGGTTTGCAATCGTTCTTTTATGCCACAAGTAGGTATAGCGTAATTTTTTTTTCTTTTTTTTTTTTTTTTGTTCTCCAAAGACGATGTTGATGATTGTTCATTAAATATTTTTGAATCATGAGTGGAGGATTTGACTGAAATTCAATGAAATTCTATGATGAATTCTGTGAAATTCTATCACAGACAAAAGCTGAATTTCGCCAGTTCCTCATATCGGTTGCGAGAGGCCTCGAAGGTTACGTTCAACAGGTATTGTGCCGAATATCTCGGAGAAGTAACAGTGCCACGGGCACACAGATGCAGAGGTGTATTGTCTGCAATGTTTAGCGGACAATGGTCCCAAAAAAGGCAACCCCTCTTCTATTGAGACCTTTGGGGGATCCTGGGGATGAAATCTCCCCTAAAAGTATTCAAAGAAGCCAGCAGCTGGAGACGCTCTGAGCAGTTTGGATGATCGTGTACTGTTGGGATAGCGCATTACCTGGATGCTTTATCAACCTGTGACCTTCCGGGGTGTTTTGCATTTCAGCCTGTCAACGATGTGCACCATGGATGGAGTTGGTGATATTTCTGCGAGAACACCATTTACCAAAATATTCGTATGAAAATTTTGAACCCGAGCTCTCCACGCCATGTAGGGTAGGGAAAATTTTGATCATCTTGCAAATCAAGCATATCGCAATTCTTCAAAAGAAGTCCATACTATCAAGCACCTATAATAAGATCAATAATCCTTAAAAATGTTTATTTTACATAGAAAACCGCTTGATTTAAAAATGCATTGTATTGGTATGTAGACCTTCTTCCTAAGCCTATGGAAAGGATTATAATAGATAATATCTATTATAATATCTATTATAATATTATTATAATATTATTATAATATCTATTATAATATTATTGTAATATCTATTATAATCTATTATAATATTATTATAATATCTATTATAATATTATAACATACCTAATGTCATAATATGACATTTGGGGAAAAAACTCGTTTCCCTTCGATACCCATTAAAAATCGCCGTGAAACCTTGGTTAACTTTAACATTTCTAAAGAACCATTGCGGATACAAAGATTCTAGCCGTATTCTTGGGCCTCCAACCCGTACTCTCGCAATTTCCACATCGAATTCGACTTGAGACGTTAAGTGCGGATAATGATATAGCCAATGTTGGCAGGGCAGCAATGAAAGCTGATCGCTCCCAGGTCGACTTGCTATGGCCATTTGTCATTTCTGGGGCCCTGAGATCGGTGGCATTTTCTATCGGTCATGCCTCTTCAAAGATAGCGATTAACCCGAACGCCCTCACGTTCTGTGGGAGCGGAGGAGCTTGTGAAATGCGAGGCTGCCGGGGAAACGAAAGGCCTTAATCAGCAGTTGTCCTGAAGATTTGCTGCGGGACCTTGTTTTTTTCATGCTGTGCCGGGCGTGGGCGAGAAGGTAGCGAAATTTTCTGTTCTAGGTTAGCACTTATTTCGAGCGAGTTGAGTGAATAGTCACGAATTATAGCAAAACACGGGGTTTCCACTGTTGCCAGGCAACAGAGTCGCTGAATGGGCAAATTTGGATTGGGTCTCTCCAAAATCCAGTTGACGAAGAGTAATTTTTGGGGATCATTCACCTGATTTTGGGGATTATTCACCTTGTGAAGTGCGTAAGGATTCATGTGCTTCCTCGAACATCGTAACTTGGGGCTGTTCGTGCAATGCAAGAACTTATGCCAAGTTGGGGAAATACCCTCAACCGATATTCTACAATGCTAGAATCAGTGGAGATGGGAGATCTCCATCAATGAAATTCATGGGAACCTGGTAACTTACATCTTTTTGTACCTTCTAGCTTTTACATGGCCAAGTGGATCGGGTATGCTGCGTCTTCGTAGTCGATAAATGATTAATGGCCAAATTGGATTAATTTACAATGGCCTTTCACCAAAAGCTTCTTATTTTGTAGTCAGATATCAGGGGTAGGGCCTCAGAAAAACTCTGTCCCCTTCGCCGAGCTTTCGAAAATTCATATTTTCTTCATCAGGGCTTGGAGACAGGTCTATTCAGTCACAAGGTGACCACTGTCTGATCACTCCTCAAAAATCAAATGTGACTGAATAGACCTGTCTCCAAGCCCTGATGAATAGAATATAAATTTTCGAAAGCTCGGCGAAAGAGATGGAGTTTTTCTGAAGACCCCACCCCTGATCTGTCTACAAATTGACTAACGGCACACAACAAATTAACTGGTCGATCTCCAACAATTTACTAAAAGCTTTTTAGTATGATCAACTAATCCGCTTGTTAGCCATAGCCAGATGTAAAAACTTTGAGCTGTTCTAATGTTGAGTCAAAGGATCGTCCCAATAATAATAGATACCATAATGGGGTGGGTACCATTGTCCATGCTATGGATTGCTTGGCGCAAGTGGAATGCTATTTATAGGCGTACTCAAGTATACCACGTATCCTTTTTCAATTTTTTCATGAACTTTTCGCTACCATTAGTTGATTGGATGACGCCCCTAAGAATCTTAGCAGATTATGGATGATTCTGACGGCTGAAACTTCCATAGCTGCAGTCGGGATCGTGGGCGGAGTATAGAACTCTGTGTGAGAAGATTCTCCAAGGTGGTACCCCTACCGTCAGTTAGTTCTCGGGCCAGGGGTGATCTGTTACAACACTGAAACGCTCGCCTCTTTGCTATTGGTCGGTCGTACTCGTACCAGCTAGAACTGGAGCCTTTCTAACGCCCCAACCCACGACAGCGATGCCCGATAGACTTAGATATACCGACCGACTGTACTTCCCTGCCGATCAATCCATCTCGTTACGAGAACCTTCACCTCCTGAACTCCTGGGAATTGCACAACAAAATGTACCCAACTCCTGCCGTGGTTTTCCCATCGAGATCGCAAAAAAGTCAATCGTTCATTGTTCTTTTCCAATTATTCTGCTCTCCCGCTCGCCATTGGTGTTTTGCAAGAGTACGAGGTATCCGATTGATACATTTTTTCGTATCAGTTCCAAAAATTATAGTGCAAAAACACAAAACCAACACGCAAAAGGGGCAGTTTGAGGAAAGTAAATTCCATTGTAAAAATCATATTCAAGCAAAATAGTTATCCGCAAAAGGAAAATATCCTCAAAAGGAAAATAGATAGAACACATAAACCAGCTCATTTGAGCACCCTTCAATATTCAAAAGTCTTGGTGATAGTCTCATACTGAGGCATCAAGAAAGTAAATGCTTCATCAAGAAGGTGCCTATCAGCTTTTAACGCTTCCAACCCTACGTCCCTTATTTGTAGCTATCTACTTACAGATGCCACGCTATATCACCCGTTTATTCAGAATAAATAGATACATCTACTTAAGTATACCTAACACATTAAAAAATACACAAAACTATCTCAAACTCATTTTCTGACAAAACAAACTCAAGGCAGACTCCTTTATTCACAAATACGGTATTCTGTATGTCACAATGCCGGTATTCTGTTATTGAATTTTCCTTCAATAAAACGTCGGCTCTGAAAAATTAGGCATCGCCATTAACGGATGAGGAAGCTTCGTCAAGACAATGGAAAACTACCGAGAGGGTTGAAGGTAATCGTGAGGCACGAGTCGGCCACGCGACCCGATCATTCCCGAAATCGGCCGAACGCTCCGCCTTTTTTACTGCCGAAGGAATTGTTTTTTTGAAGGGAGACCTTCGCAGTTCCTCGTCTCTCTCTCCCGCCCGTCGGACTCCTATCTCTTACCTCATAGCGTCCCTCAAGCTGTGCATGGATAGCCCCCTCTATTGTGACCCCCTGCCAGGTTTCTTGCTATGGGGATTGATCCCCGCAGTTTGGAGGATCTAGGTAGGCAGTGGCCCACTTTGGTGGAAGGGCTTCGTTCCCACACCCGACACCTGGCAATGCCTGGCAACGCAACACCCCATCTTCCATACCCTCTCCATCAAAGCACCAGGGGAAATTCGGGAGGATTCTGGCCTAGGTTCAATTTATAATTTATTTACCTATCATTGATTTTCCGGGTTTTTAACGAATTGTTTGACGCTTGTTTTTTCAGTAGGAAAATGCCTAATAGGTACCTATTTTATCGACGCGTATTTAGGCCTCGATCTGGATTTGATACAGATTATAATGAAATATACCGATAAAATAAAGAAAATTAAAATATCGAATTAATCAATACTTACAATAATGGTTAACTTACCTCAATAATTAATGTTCGGACTATTTCCTCCCCTTCATCATGATCTTCTGCATGCATGGTATTTCTTTTTTGCTGCCTCGAAATTTCTGTGTTAACGAGACATCCCACGTTTAGAAAGTCGGTTCACACTTGCAGGCCATCAAGAGCTCCCAGGTTCACGGAGTGCAAATGAGGAAACGCGAACTGCAGCCGGTAACGAGCCGTGTACTTACATTGACGTGACCTCTGCAGTTGCATCTTTGCGTGGACATGCATCCACCCGTTCGCTGTGGAGTCGGTTGCATTTTCTGCATTCTGTGACGGGCTGCAGCCGCCTTCGTTTACGTATAACCTCTAACCGAGGGCTCACGAGTTAACTAATTGCCAGACGACACGCTACAATCCGCCCTATTCGTGTGCGATCCTTGATCAACAAGTGGAACGAGAAACAACTAAACGCGATAGTTTCCTTAATTATTTTTCCACTTTTTCCGACGATTCCGACTCGGATATCAATCTACGGTTTCTGTAAGTTTTTCGAAATTATATCGACGAAATGTAATTTTCGGTTGGGATGTAAACGCGGATGTGAGTTGATTTTGTGTCACGAGAGATGCGTATCTGGAGTTTTTGAGGAGCGCCAATTAGTTGGAAAGTGAAAACGCAATGCAACAGCGCGTTTACAAAAAAAGGCTAGTTAAAAAATATTTACCTTGCTATTTTCCCAAACTTTTCTGTGGAGAGTTTTGCAGAAAAAATGATCGGACAAATACTACTGGAGGTATCAACGATGGGGATGAAATTGAGGTGAACAATCGACCCAATCCTTTGTTTTTTGTTTTTGTTTTTTTTTTTTTTTAGGTAACGTACAATTTAATCGAAAGTAGTAAAAATCTGGAAAAACAATTTTTATGCTGTTTCAATATTATTTTCTTCTAAACGTCTGATTTTCACTTAACACTCGAAATTTCGACCGTTTGCAATTATCCGAATGGCCTTTCGACCGATTCCCCTTATAATCGGTTTAACCCCTCTACAGCTGGGCTTTCTACATCCGCAACACTTTATCTGGCTTAGCGTCTTTCATCTTTTTGCCACTGTTAAACGGATTGGGCTTTTGCATGCGTTTTTTCACCGCATTATTTCCGGTTAAGGCTCAACCTTTGATTCGACGATTCTTCACGAGCTGCTAAACCCATCCATCTGCTGAGCCCAGTTCAAACATTACAGGAGTTGCTTCTTCCTGACGAAAACCATTTGCAGAACAAACCTGTATATTTTTATAAAAATTAAAAAATGAAATATTTAATCATATAAATACATGCAGACAATCTGGTAGTTGAGGATTTGTGCCTAAGTATATTTGTTTCTCGTAAAAACGATTAACCAAAAAGCCAATAAAAGCCAATATCTGAACCATTGGTAGGTACCTTGATGATTTTTTATGAAAATTGAAAAGAAATTTTAATTATAAAAATAAATGCAAACATTGGATGATTTGTAACTTAATTATACTTCTGTCGTTGGTTGATGGTGAGCAGTTATTTTTGTTGAGGTGAGGGAGAGAGTTATAGCCCATCGTACTCTCATAATCATATATTTTCCTCCGAGCGCTTTCGCCCCGCTGGGCCTCTTCAGGGAGTGACCTTTTTCTTAAAAAATAAAGGGTATTCCCACACGGGGCACCTTGTATTACTGCGTATCACCCTGAGGGGGGGTCGTCAATTGTCTTACGCAGTAAAGGGAAATAGAGAAATATATTTTATATAAAACAATGTAAAAGGGACAGATGACTAGGGAAATTTTTTCCAAAAAAAAAAAAAAAAAAAATATTTTTTAAAAAATTAAAAATATATTTTTCTATTTCCCTTTACTGCGTAAGACAATTGACGACCCCCCTCAGGGTGATACGCAGTAATACAAGGTGCCCCGTGTGGGAATACCCTTTATTTTTTAAGAAAAACGTCACTCCCTGAAGAGGCCCAGCGGGGCGAAAGTGCTCGGAGGAAAATATATGATTATGAGAGTACGATGGGCTATAATTCTCTCCTCACCTCAACAAAAATTAATTATATTTGTTTCTCGTGAAAACTATTCACCAAAAAAAATATCTGAACCGTTGGTTCCAAGGCAATTCTTATACAAATTAAAAATTATCGGAAAAAATTGCATGAACCGTATCCTATCGCCGCCAAAAAGAAATAAAAGTGATCGGGTCAAAACTTTTAATTTAAGTCTTCATGTTTTCAGCTTTCGAAAGATTTTGACCGAATTTGAAAAACGATGCCTCAAGATGTGGATCAGTGTGGCTGGTAGACATGAAAATTTTTCAATGCTCGTCTTGGCCGCGATTTCTATAAATTATCACGCAAGTTCACTGTTATACCATCAGATGTATGGTGAACGGTATACCTTCGATGTGAAAGGAATCTCGGTATTGGTAGTTGAGCTCAATTAACTGCCGAATACGCACGCGTTGTCGGCCCACTTGCTTCTCGGAGCCTATCGAATGATCGTGATGTAAATTGCATTCCGAGAGTGAAGCATTACGCTATATCATGCACTCTTATCAATACTATCAGTCGGTTTCGCTTATATGGTCCCTGGGAATGCCGAGGATCACTGCACCATCCGTTCAGTGAAGTTGCTAAATAATGCTACTTCACCTCGAAAAATCGATCTCATTCATTTTGAGTCTCCTCATCGCCATACATTTAATGGATATTTTTGTGGAAAATTCTCGAATTTTTGTGAAATAAAATTCTAAAATTGATTTATAAAATTCTCAATTTGACTGGGAAAATTCTATAATAGCAGAACATTAGCCAACAAAAGTATTGAGTGATTTTATCACCAATATCATCAGCTAGGTATATATAAGAAACCCCCCCTTTTTTTCTAGCGAATTTCTGATCAAAACATAGAAGAAATCGGAAGAAAAGCTATGGATCGGTGTTCGACCGGAAGCCACCCCACCCCTCGCATCAATGAAGAGCACGAAGTGAAGAAACCAATGCTTTGATTGTAAAGAAAGGAAGGAAGGAAGAACGACAGATGAACCTCGTGGATGCACAGATGGTTCCGGCCCATCTGCTGAAACTCCAACAGGTATACAGTCCATGCTGACCCTTCACATGTCTGAAGCATTTATGAGCCTTAAATCTAGGCAGCTCAATCTCTGATTAAATTGACTGAAAAACTACCTAACAAGATCGTTGATGACTTGCTCGTTAGAATGTTTCATGAGGAAATTAACGCTCGTTGCAGCTAGATCGAAGGTTATTACGAACCCTCGTATTTTCAGAGGTAATCACAGGATATACTATAGGGTTAAATCCAACATCGAAATCAAGCTGCCTTAATAAATGGAAGACGATATTTAAAAAAATACCTGCAGCTATGTTTATTCAGACCTTTCCTATATAATCAAGTGGAGCACTCTTCATGTCTACATGAATATCTACAGATATTATGTTTTCGAAAAAATGTTCCTCAATATCTCACAATATTTCCTAGTTTTCGAGTTTTAATTGCCTACTGATGGAGAATTTTGCTCCGAGCAGGTGACATAATATGAAAATATTAGATATTTTCATTTGGCTTCAACCCCTGCATTGTGTAAAAAGCTGACATTTACGATTATCAAGAATGCTTCGATACCAGGCATGTTATAAAGAATCATAATATGATTCTCATGATCATAATATGATGAACATATTATGTTTGAGAACAGGGAAAAAGTTGACTTCCGAAGAACTTCCAATTATGCAGGTACCTACGTGATACATACAAATTGGGTGAAGGCCACGATGAGAAATGTTGCCTAATTAGGGCTATAATACTTGGATCACGTATGGGGCCCCTATCGATAAAAAAGTGAATTCAAAACACAAGTCCATCTGTCGTATTAGGTCAGTACGGAAGATCGGTGTTCCCCAAATTTCGAATACATGTGGGTACCGCCAGCTTAAGAACCGCTATTCCAACTTAGATTCTTGCTGTAGAGGTGGCAGGTGGCTGACATAATTTAATTTCTTAGGCTGGGTATGCCGTACAACGAACATGATGATTTCAGTTTGAGAGGGCCATATAATATGGCAACTAATCGCGTTTGTCGATGGATTTCTCCGATGGTTCCGAAGTTGATATTGTATCGGGTTTTATTCGGGGAAGTAGGTAGGTATTGCTGGGGAGGAGGCCTGGACTGACGTCATATTTTGATAGATTTTATTAACGAAATATTAAGGGCGGGTCGAAAAACCAGCTCATTACTGTTCTGAAGAAGAAATAGGGTATTATAAGTACCTAGATGACATAATGTAATTTACATTGTAAGCCTTAGCATTTTTTACAAACCTTAATGTTATAATGATGTTTCCAACACCTACATTAACTCTTAAATGACTTGATCTGACAAAAAATTTAACCTACATAAAGATAAAAATTGTTTTGAAAAAATCAAGTGAAAAAGTCTTCAACTTTTTCTTATGATTCAATCGTACAGTAATTTTAAAGCATTAAAGTAAATTAATTTTTAAAGCATAATTATTATACTTTACCTAATGGACCAAAATTACAATAGAGAGAGACATATTATACTGCAAGAGCATATTTTTTCAAATTTTTATTCCATAAAATCGAGCCGGTAACAACAATATCACATTTTCGTGATGCCCCCAAATCGATGGATTTCTATGCGGTATGAAAATAATTATTCTGAAAAATTTTATGAAGGTAATTAGTACCTAGGCACATACTCCATGTTTGAGAAGTATCAATGTATTAATTCGCCCTCTTAAGCCGCCAACTGAATCACTACCACCATGTAGATAGCTGCTGCCGAATACAGCTGAAAATGAAATTAAAAATCTATTAAAAATTATAATGATTTTTTCAAACATGCGATTACTTCATTCCAGCAAATGGAAATCTGGCCCTCAGTGAAATTATGTTAACTACAAATATAGCACATTTTCGGCTTGACAAACTTACTGATATCATAAGCGGCAGATAGAGAGAAAAGATTTGACACGCTGTGAAATTGACTGAGGGCTTGAGCGCCTGGTACAATACGAGTTTTCTCTGTGAAAGTGATAAATTGATTCAATTGTAGTGTAATAAAAAAAATAGCTGTCTCGATCCTCAAGCGAGTGATGGAACACAGGGGCGCTATTCGATATTCCGCAAAACAACACGAGATGGAAAAATCACGTAAAATAAAATCGTGAAATGGAACGCGGAACTTAGGTGGAAATTGGGTTAGAAAGAGCTCCAGACAAAAAAAAACAAGCTCGAAAAAAGTTTGGCATTTCATTTGCAAATGCGAACCCATTTGAGGGAACATTTTTGGGTAAGATATGGTGGTTTTTATACTCACCGCCAAATGAACCGTCGGGTTCATCCTCAAAAAATCGTACAGCTTCAAATAAAACGAATCAATCTGTAAAAAATTAATGATGAGGTATTGGAGAACGTTTTGCACTCTGAAATAATTTTCAAATTACTTGAACTGAAATGGTTGTCTCGGCAAGACCTAACACCCTGTTTAATCGGAATTTGAATAACTCACAGTAGGTACTTCCGATGTATTTGCATTTTTAGTGTTTTCTATTTTATTTTTCCGGCTCAAAATCCTTGTTTTACCCTGCAGAGTATGTGGATATTTTTTATATTCCGATAACGTGGCGTAGTTTCATTTTAGCCAAGTTTTAAAATACGCATAGGTACTGAGTTTTTTGATATTTTTGACCTAAACAGCTTCAAAAGCAGTCAAAATATGATCAAATCGTGTCACACTTTCACGTTTCAAAATATGGAAGTATTTTGTCTTATCTACCCACCACTGGCTATAAAAGAAAAATTGGCTAAAAGTACGAAATTCAATATGAGTTATTATTAGCTATATTGAAGTTATTCATGCTCACTCTTTTTTTCGCTGAAGTACATTTCATAGTGATCAGCCACACGTTGACGACTTGGTTCACAATACGCAACCCGCATCTCACGATTATTAATGTCGCATTAGATGCTAGTCGATTCTTCGAAAAACCGTAATATGCGATGTTGTACGCGTTAACGCACGTCTGGGCGAAAGCGAAAAGCGTCACTTGCGTCATGAGAAGTCCGTAAATTGAAACAGTCCGTTTTAATCTTCTCCCCGTATTAAAATGAAGGTGCACTTCATTTAGACAATCGTACACTTTCATTTTCTGGTGCAGGCAGTCGCCACTTTGCGCTTCCAATGTTAGGCAAAAATACAAAACTATGAAAGGTATGGCGAATTCGTAATGCTGCCTAAGCGTTTCATTGGCGATCAGCAGAAATGTATTCATACTATCGGTGTATACAGCATTGTAAAGTGAGAATACCGTTGCGCCGAGAAAATAATAAATCGCCATTTGCATTCTGACATCGAGAGCGACACGATTTATTTTAGCGGCATTCTTTTCGGAATCGTCCTTATTTTTACATTGAATATACGCGTTCGTGAATATTATACAACCGCCCAGAACATTTTTGAACGCGTTAACCAAAACGTCGATTTTCTTCATTCGAGCATTTTCATAAAAACTGTGCGCAGAGAAAAAAACTGACGCTATTCCAATCAATAGGCACAACGAGGCTAGCGATTTGGAGAATCGCCCTTTCCTATCGAATGGCACCAGAGCTGTGCATCTCATAGCCATCACGATATGGCCAGCACTCACTAGTGAACCCATACTGATCCATAAAAATGTCACATGTATCGCTTACGACAGTGGGGGGGAATCGATCCGGAAATTCGGGCAGGGTAACTGATTGCCCTCAACCGCATTCAGTTTGTGGGGTACGAGTAGGCAAATGATGTTGCGCATTATCTGGTTTCACTTCCTTATTTACAAAGCGAATGGACGTACTGTAATCGTCCTAAAATCGAAAATCGGATCGGAGCTTCAGGAAAAACTCTTATTCTTCAAAAATGGCCATAGATCCCTCAATTCTTAACTTTTTTCAAATTGCACATTTTGATTTTAGGCGATTATTAAAATTTGCATAGTGCGTTTTTTTGGACATTTTTGATCATTGTAGCCAACAAATTACCCAAAATCAAATTCCTTTGGTTAAACAATTTGCGTATCAAAGTATGAAAGTATTGCGAGCTGGTTCACTACTGGTTTCCTTCTTAATTTGCTTGACGTTTCCTTATTTTATCCTGCCAGACTTTCCAGAGGTTAAAGACGCTGAAGATGGTGTCTGACCACCAAGATAAAATTTTGAGTCATTTCAGGATTCTGGGTGGGGGTACGGCTTGGGTATTCGGGGGTCGGGGGTTTGGCTTTTGGAGTTTTGAGCTTGGGGTTTTGGAATCAAGGTTTTGAGTGTTTAGGTTTGAGGTTTCATGTGGTTTATGGTTGATGTTTGGATGTTCTTTGGATTTAGTTTTAGGTTCTGTTTTGTGATGTTTGATTTGTGTTGTGTGTGTTGGCTGAGAATGTATGGATGTGTTTTGGGTTGAGTTGGAGGTTTTGTGTTGTGATAATGAATGCAGTACAGTACACTGATTGATGGTTTACAAAGCAGTCATGGGTTGAATACGTTTTTTGGATGATGGAACGTGATTTGAGACAGCCACTCAAATAATATTGGAGAAGGTAAAATAATTTGACCGATTCCATGCTGTCGGGCATTAATTTTGGGTCAAAACTACTTAAAACCGATTGCTGCGATCTCGTCGATAATTACAAGTCGAGCTGACTCTAATGCTAGGCCAAGCGCCAGATTTGATCAGACATGTCATAAACAGATGGAAAGCACCAAGGATCGCATTAATTGGTCTCAATTGTTAAAGCCGTGTAGAGCATGTGTTTGGGTGGTTTCAGGCGGCCATGCCACCTGGCACAGGACAACTGTTGCTGAGGGTTGGGCCAGATTTGTCGGTAGCACGCTTCTGCACCAGCACCTGCCTCCGGCATCTTCTTTCGCTCTTGCTGAAGATGCCCTAACACTGTCCGATTGCTGGTCGTGGGGCCAAGACAATTCATTGCTTCAATTGGTCGAGATGACTCAATAAACAACTCGTTCGTCCCCACGACAACATCCTGCAATCGGATAATGAGTGGGCGCCTTTAACCTACTGACTTGCCAATCAACGGAGGGGCCTTGATTTTAAAAAGCAATAGGTATTTCCACGTTTTGAAAGGTCGCATTTTAGAATTACAGGTACCTAGCTGGAATAATTTTGGGACGAAAGGATCACTATCAAAATTGGGAAAAACCAACAGCCAAAAATTTTGGAATGGCGGCACGTCACATTTTCAGAGTGAATAGTGCCATGTCGTTACCATGTCGTGTTCCCTAATAAGTGAATGCTAAAATTTCAAGCCCATGAAATGATGAGCCCATTTGGGATGAAAACTTCAGAAAAATGCACTAAATTTTGTTGTAAACTGCGGTAAAATGTTGACCCCTATCTTGGAAAAAGTGGGAAAATAACATTCAGGTCGGAAGAAATCAAACATTTCAGTGGAAGAAATTCGAACGGAAGTTGAGAATTGAAAGAGATAATAATTATGGCAATTTCGATGAATGTGCGTGCACATCACCACAGACCGATTCTTCAAAAATTTGTTTTGAGTAAAGCCGCATTCATGTGAATTTTCTCTATGCCTAAAACTCGATTTCAATTTTTGAAAGATTATGTACAATACTGCCGTTACTCTGAAAGTGTGGCACTAAGGGCCAATTTTTCAATTCATTTAAAGCTAGATTTATCTTGCTCTACATTTCACCTAGGACGTACTTTAATTGAACGTCATACTGAAAATTTCTAGGAAATTAGTTGATGCAAGCGCCATTGGATAAATCTAGCTTGAAATTGAAAACCCGGCACTGAAAATGTCTTCCAAAATTTTCGTAAAGTAAAATCGCTGATTGGTCTTGCAATAAGGCGCACATATGGTGTAAAATGACAGCTGCATTGGAGGAACAGGCTGCGGATTTGGTCACAGTCGTAGGCGGTCGGGGGAGGACTCGGCACCGAAAAACAGGAGGCACGTGCTATCCGTCGAACAACAATCGTAGAACAACAGGCGATACAGAAGAGCATCTGACGTCTCAAGGTGTTCCAACCTCAGCTTTCAGGTGGCCAAGTTTTCTAAAGGAAGCCACCGATAGGAAGCCACCGAGGATGAGCAGGTACGACACCCGGAGGATGCAGCATGCTCATCCGCGCATGCGCGGTTTAACACTGCAGTGTATGCCTGTTGCTCGCTAGGTTTTCAATGATTCTGGCCGGAGGCAGATGGCGTTGCACCGGCTCCGGACGTACGACAGTTGGCACTATAATCTCGGCTTGCTGTGAAACGTCGGCTCACCTGCGGCTGAAGAGAACAGCAGTGCTAGGACAACACGTAGGGAATGCTACACTCCTTGTGCTGGAGCGTCCCTGAAGCTCAATGCAAAAATAATAAAACATAGGACAAAACTTAGACATGAAACATAGTGTTATCTTTCAGGTGAAAATAAATTGGCAAAAACTGCAAAAATTAAGAAAATCAAAATTTTCACAAAAGTGCATTTAAAGCTCAAAAAATATTGCTTAATTTTGATTTCGAGCAGTGCTCTCTATTTTATTTTCTACAATAGTAATAAGTACAGCGACATAAAATCGATACCTTAAAGCACAAAGGGCGTAAAAATGGCATAATGAGAAAAATGCAAAAGAAGTTTTTGATCAATTTACAAAAATGGAGATTTCTAACATAGTTTTCAATTCCATAAAAAAATTAGCTAAATAAAAAATGTTTTTCTGGCCAAGATCTACTACCTCGTTTAACCAGAACTTTGGTAGCACTTAACACTTCCAAGATGAACGCTCTTTAAATATTTGTCGTTTTTGTATTATATCGTTTTTCGGCCCCAAAAATAGATAAAAGGATCATGATTCTTGGAGCGATCGATAGGTCTTGATGAGTAGATTCTTTCGATACCGAAATCTCAAAATTGATATTTAGGGACATATGCCCTTTGTGCTTTAAGGTATCGAAATTATGTTCGCCAGTTACGTGATGACATTATCGCACTGTCCGCTTGAATCTTTGCAAAAATATCAAACAATTACCTATTCTTGTATCCTCTTCTCAATATCCGACAAAAACCCCAGACCCCCACTCCTTCCGAGAATAGGGAACCAAAAAAACACGATCCACTTGATTCGGAGGCACATGCGGCCCAATCGGCGGCACCCTTTTATCAAAGCGATCTCCTTTGATATAGAAAAGATTTCAACCTAAGAAGACCGAGATCCGGGGAAAAGGCTGTTTCCGCTCGATTTCACAGGAAACCAGTATCAGCTCCTGCGGTTTTGGGGTTCCTCGGATTCTTCACCCTCTGTTGTAGTGGAGCACCTGCCTATAGATTCGATCCTGCGCGGTAGCCAAACTAGAACAGGACTGAAAAATCAGGTACTTCATTCAACTTGAAACTCTTCGATAAGTCAAACCGCGAGTTGAAAAATCTTTCCGCCGCTCCAATCCTTGAGTTCAAAACGATCAAAGTTTTAGGTTCATATTAGGTGTGCAAAATTGATAGGTATAATATTATTTGACGAAAACTTCATTTTTCTCACGAACCCACACTGTGCTGGAAAAACCTTCTCAATCATATAAGGTAGTTAGGCACCTATTCACATTGAATTTAATAATTTTATAATAATGATAAAAACAACTCATTTTGAAATTAGGTTAAATGAGGGCCTGGAACCAAAGAATTGCCTACATAAAACCAAATTTCAACAAATTTCTAATTTCGTCAAAATTGCCTTAATCAGGATTCTTTACTTCTATTTTGTGCATAGCCTGAATCGACAATTTTCAAACAGGTCACAAACTCCAAACTGCGTAGGCGAATAATGTGTTATAGAAATACAAACCTGGTGTTCAACTCAGCTTCCTCTCAGCTCAGCTGCTTCCGAGAGTAGAACAGATTGGTCCTAGAAGAGCACAACTGTCAGCGGGGGCAGCTGGCAAGCAACAAGTCTGCTTGCCTACCTGCCCTACAGGCTCAACATTCGTACCGCCCCATCCGAGCAACAGGCTGTTCTGATTTCCTGCCGAGCAATGCACCAGTTCCCCCTGTTCCTCACCTGTCTGAAATTAGCGTAGGGATGCATTATGGTTAATCAGCCTGCCGTTGATTATCGACGTATCATTTCATTTGTAACGAGAAGAGAAGGCGGTGGGGGGAAGGGGGGGGTTGAATTTTTTTAGCTCAAACTCAAACTGTTGCACACACTCGAAATGATACTGGTCCTCCAACTCACTGTAAATCAAACTTATGATTCTCAGGCCCAAAGTGATAATCAAACTCAAAATGATACTTTAACTCAAATATCGAAACTATGCACACTAACTCAAACTGGAACACAAATGGAAACTAAAGCTAGAACTCTAGCTGAAACTAAAACTCAAACTCGCACTGATATTGACAGACAACTCAAAGGTTGAAACGAATGTAAACTCAAACTAAGCTCAATGCGAAGCTCAAACTATAACTCAAACTTAAACTAAAACTCGGACTCAAACTAAAACGCCAAGTGACACAGATACTCAAACTGATACTGAAACTCGAAGGTCGAAGGAAAGGTTAACTCAAACGGATACTGATACTCTAACTCAAACTGAAACTCACACTCAAACGTATACTCAAAATGAATCTCACACTCAAACGTACCTATACTCAAACTGAAACTCAAATTCAAACCTAAACTGAAACTAGGACTCAAATTGAAACTCAAACTTGAACAAAAACGTAAACTCAAACTGATACTGAAACTCAAACTCAGATTGAACCTGAAATTCAAACTCAAACTGAGATAGAAACTTAAATTCAAACCGAAGCTCGAACTAAAACTGAAACTCACACTCAAACTCAATCCGAAACTCAAAATCAAACGAAAACGTTAAATCAAACTGAGACTGACACTCAAAGTCACACTAAAACTGAAACTAGAACCCAAAGTTGCGTTTGGTGGATGGTTAATAAAATTCAGGGCTCGCAACCAGTGCAGAAAAAAGGCGGAAGCTGTGGACATGAAATATTCATTTCGGATGCAAATGACTCACATACTTGACAGGCTCTTTTGACATTATGGATTCATTTGACATGAAGAATGTCATATTGGTTACCAATCGATAATTAGGAGAAAATAATGTTGTTATTTCCTCCAAAGGGACTTGAACAAAGACATTTTTTTCTGCAGAGCAGTACCAGGAGGCGTTCCCTGTGGATTTTAGGCAATGATGAAGAATTTGGATCGTTGTTTTTGAAACCCCATCTGTTCGGTTTTCGGACCTTAATACCTCCGGCATAGATGCTGAATAGAATAAACAATCAATGGGCATTATCGTCAGCTATTCAGGGACATATTTCTCGACAATGTCGTTCCTGGAGGATACGGAAGTTAATTTTTTCAGAAAAGCTCCCCGATCCTTTGGAGATTTCCTTCGCCTTGTAAAGAACTCAGGGAAACCCATAGAAGCCCTGGCTTTCAAGCTGTTGGGCTAGGAAGGGACAACAAAGAAGGATTTTCCTCCCGGTGTACAGCCGGTGTCAGCCTTCCAGCATGCAGATGTGATCAACAAGTATATCCAAGGCGAGGGTGGCAGTACACCGTGGGCAAGCATACACCATACCTTAACTGGGTGTATTGGGCCCCACAGCCCAGACCTGCCCGACTTCCGCTGTCACTTGAGCTTCCTCGCTTCCTCTGCAGATGCCTGGTAAGGCACGTGGACCTGGTGGTTCAGACTCGGGTACTGTGCTAACGGTAAAGGGTTCCTTTCCTGTTCCAGCTGTCCCTTACCTGCCATTGAGGGACGGCTGTGTCGTCTAGGCATCCATAAAGAACTCAAGTTCTACCAAAGTTTTTAAAAGAGATCACGTCTTTCTGCCATTGGAATACGCTCGACTCCATCTGGGCTTATATCGTCAGCAAAACAATGGGCTAGAATCTATTCAAAACTTTGGATTTTCTCTTATTCACTCCCAGTTGTGCTGTTCTTGGGTTTCAAGGAGTTATTGGAGGCTCCAATATGGAGCGTAGTCACATTGGATTCAAGAAGATCGAGTGGATCATTTCCAAATTTCAGCCTTTTGATTTTCGACATTCAAATGAGGAGTTAGAGCTTAGGCCAATCAAGCTCACCTATGGGATAGTAAACCAACCCAGACCCCATTTTGAGGCTGTTCCTTACAGAAAACGCAGAGACCCTAAATTCTCCAAATGAAATGCAAAACGCCTACTCTGTGGAACCATGAATTAGAAGGTTTTTCCTGAAACTATTTCCGGTTTTCGCCTCTCCCTTAAAATTTGATTTTTCGCAGTCACGTCATTTTTTAAATTGAAGATATGTACAATGGTACTCTCTTAGATTGAACCTAACTACTTTTCTTTCGAGGATTTTAAAAACCGGGCCTGACCACGTTTAACAAAACACAATCTTGCCAACTGACGCTTTAATTCGAAGGACGGATGCGCCATGTGGACTGTGCAAGGGGCTCGGCGGGCTCAAGCTGTCGGGGCCCTCTGGCCCTCTGATCGCGCCCCGTCGCGGAGAAGACCTTGAAGAAATTGTCGCTTAGTTAGTCTCCAGTGTCCAACTTTGATTACAGTAATCATTGGCAAACGCTTATGTTTACGTGTCTTCTCCAGAAGCCCGACTCGAACTTGAGTTCCGCCTTTTTCATCGGAGGTGTCCAAAAAACCCAACGGAACAAAAGAGGACTGGTCAATTTCGTTGTTCGCCGCGCTAAGTGGAATTATTGTTCGAGAGGTGTATTTTCGTGTTTTTCGAAGACGAACGTTCCAAATTGACAATACATCGTTTGGCACGTTCTTAAACGTTTCATCACTCCATGGTCATCGCATGACCTACTTCTAATCCACAATCAAAAATGACGATATAGTGTTCATACTTCGTGTACTAAACAGAAAGACACCCCCTCAAGGCTTGGTGAAAATAAGAGCTCAGAAATTCTATCTAGGCATTCGGTGCTCCAGTTTGGGCGGTTGGACGCTATAATGATTGATGCATTGGATTTTGCTGATCATTGGATGAAGCTCGACATCACGAAACAGCAACTATTTTTGATAACATAATATCGTGTTTTATACGTTCTGAATCGTCGATGTTCTGCTACAGTTGCACTTGAATTTTCATTCGGAACTCCAAGGGCCTTCTTTGAAAAAGGTTTACGTTGCAAAAAAACACAATTACGATTTAATGTAATTGTGAGCCATACAGTGTTCCTAATTCGTCCATTACAGAGCAAGGCCGTACTTCCCCTCACCTGGGTGCTGGCATAAACGATTTTTTTCGCTCCTAACCCCTTTTTCACGGTCTGAATGGGACGTTTCCTGAGAGATATAGAAACGAAAAAGCTTTGCATGTCCGGTACGATGAGAACGAGGCTCTTTGTCATGTATATACGTGATGGGGTTCAACAGGTTTACTATACCATAGTATAGTATAACTCGAGGGGGAAGTCGTTGCAGCTGTCTGATAATGCGCACGCGCTATCATTCAATGCTCCTCTTACGCTATCTTCTCTCCCTTCGTATTATCGCATTATGAGCAACATTTATTGTGATAATGGTGGTAAATCTTTGGCCCTTCGTACAATATGTTCAATTGTTCGTTCACGCTCTTTTTATCGAAACTTTTTCGATCAATTTTCGGGTATTAAGTTTTAGTATTCTTAAGTAGCGAGGCCGACTTGGCCCCGGAACCAGGAAGCAGAAGCTTTTCCATACTGCTCATCCATCATTTGGGCCGGTATAATATACCATACTATGCACATCGTGATATATGCAACTATATGCACACGAGGTTTGTGCCTTAACCTCGAGGACAAAGTTAATGATCAATATCCTCCAGAGCTTGCTCGAGAAAGTTCCTATTTTCTGGTTCCTTCATCAGGCAGGCATCTGCCTCGTCCTTGCCGTTCCTTCAGCAGTTAGAATTATTAGGTACTGTGCGTTTACGCAATTCCCCGTCTGGGCCCGGGGAATTCATGTGCTTTGGCATTCCACATTTTGTTCCTCGCTGATCAAGCAACCGAACAACATAAAAACGGTTCGCCTTTTAGAGGATCACGAAAAAACAAAATTCTCCCTCAATACGCAACTTGGCTTTGTATATATACATACATAATATATACATAGAGCTTTCCCTCCAAATCGAGGAAAATGTTGAAGAGCGATATTTTTGCGTTAACAATTTCGGGCTTAGGTACCTTACGAAAAATGGATCCCTCTTCTACTTACCCTCTTTATTCATTGGAAGGAACCCCACTTAAATTTCTTGGCTTCCAGTTTGGATTTCAGGCTCTTAGGAGAGTGTTCAAAATTGGGGAGTATTCAGCTCGGCGATTTTTGCCACAACATCAACTCGGAGTCGTCATATTTAATGGCTACCATTTATATTCGCGTTTGCCCGTTAGAAACGACTTTTGGTCCTTGTTGACAGTTCAACGTGTAGTTTTCTCTCCCGTCCTGAACACGGAAGGAACCTTCTGTACACTGTACACAGTAGCCATTGTACCCAAAGTCTTAACACATCATAAATCTGAATTCTCCCCTTGGTTTTGATCCTAGAGGGGTCCCCATGTCTTAGGGACTTATGGCTGTTTAGGCACGTCTTTAGGAAGGCGCACCCCTCTGAAGACGCTGAATGCTCCCTCGGGTCCCGTTTTCTTCACATAAGCAGATAAATCTCGACTGTTACGTGTCCTTCTACCCGGTAGGACGTTTTTTGTCGCTAAACTGCAGAAGTTGAAGGACACAATGAACCGAATGAGAATGAATCGTGGGTCTGCTTTAATTGGATTTGATTTAAGGGGTTTCGCCTTTTGACACAAAGTATATGCCGCAGCGACTACATTAGAAAATCTTTAGAGAACTGTTCGGATGATTATAATATTTTCTCAATCCCAATTTCAAAATCTGACAAACTCTCAGGAACTTTGCCGAAGAATGAGCATCTGCTTGATTTCATTCGTACTGGATGGACATGGGTCATATTTTTTTACTTCAGCGCCGTTTTGATTGCTCACTAGCCTTCAACTCCGAGATATCCTGGCGTCCGAATTGCATAAATAATATTAAATGCCCATAATAATTTCAGGTTCCTCCATAGTCATTACCATCATCGATTTTTCCTCCCTCAATGTTCATTCAAGTCGGAGGGCATAAAACACTCGGTATAGCAATTCCAACTCATTCCCTGATTGCCTTATTTGGAACGATCGTATACGGCATAATTGAGCGCACTAGTCGACTAGGTACGTCTCTCAGTTACGCCCATTTGTTACCTTCTTCAGATTTACCGCCGAAGGGTCGAGAGCTCCGATCGATCTCGTTAGCGTCTCTTTATTTTCCGCGACATTTCAATTATTGAGAAAGGCCCACCAATGGGATGGAGTTACGGGTTATCCCGTTTTGACCTGTTTGCGGTACATCCGTCAATCCGGTTGATGTCTCAATACCGAGAAAAGAGGAAATTATTTTCTATTATTATCAGAATCTGCACTCCTTGATGCTTTATCGGTTGTCTTACGACAGGTTCATTTCAGAGAAGAATTATTTTTTCATCATTATTGTTTCGTATTATGCTGGATGACATCCAGAGTTTCCAAAATGTTCTATCATGATGTCTATAATAATAAAAGCAAGTGTTTCTTTGTTTGTTTGACCGAGCTCTCCAGCCAAATCTATCGCACGCAGGGACCTGGAATTTTTTACACGGAAGCACAAAGGGGCTGGCAACAAGACCTCGAAGCCCGATTTTCGATTTAAAAAAAAAATTTTTTTTTAAATTTTAAAAAAGTGAAAAAAGTGAATTTTAAAAAAGTGAGTTTTTAAGTTTTAAAAAAGTGAAAAAAGTGAGTTTTAAACGTGAAAAAAGTGAATTAAGTGAAAAAAGTGACAACACGGGCACACGGGGACACGGGCGGGAAGAGAGAGAGATTCCTGCGCTATTCACTTATCTGCATTTTCTAATTTTTTTGCACGGGCAACGCCGGGCTGGTACAGCTAGTATTATAATATAATCAAAATCTATTGGTGATTATAGGGGAAACCGACAATGTCAATGGAATCTTGGCTGAATGGAACCTTGTTAATCAAACGAGTCTGTCGATTTTTTAGTGGCATTATATTTTTCCCAAAATACGGGGCAACCTTCACCTTAATAGGTACCTAATAATGAAAATTCCTGAAAGACTTAGGTATCTAATAACTCCGAGAATGGCGGAACGACGAAAATATTTAATAGATAAGTGCCTATCCGCAATATTGTCAATGGCACCTCTACAATTTGATAATTTATCGTGAAATTTGCTCATTGCAGGGTTTTCCCCCTGAAATAGTCGAAGAACTCATAGCGGATTGTTCTTCGTCTACCTGACTTTTCAAGATCTAGAAAAGATAGGTCGTTCAGTTTTCGAGGTGGTCCGTTTTCGCCCGAAGTCAAAACATCTTCTTGATCCGGTGTAATTGCCCGTCCTAACGTTCGTGATATGGTGTGGTTAATTACCAGTTTTCAATAGAATCTTTACCGACGCAAGACCTCCGCAGGTTACGGCGGTTTACAAAGGAAGGTATTTTTTAAAAGCCGCTTTCGGATTTGGTTACCTTTTTCCGAAATGTTTGGTACGAAACGTCTGGGAAAGAACGCCGGAATGAATGTTTAGTCTTACGTTTGACCTGCAGTTGACCCTCTAATTCCACGCCTACGCTTCTAATTGTACGTTCCGAGAACGTTTTGTTCGTTTACCTTTTTTCGTCTACTTTAAGGCATAGATAGACGCCACAACAGGCTAAAAAACAGATCTGTCTGTGACCGAAGTTGGATTTTTATTTTTGTATAGGTGGTACCTATGAGTGTGTACCTCATACGTTCACTTGGACCAACGAAGCTGTCGTACAATTAATATGGAAACCCAACAAGTACACCTGATGCATGTATTGGGCCATAATTTCGGTAACCGAACTCCGAATTTTCATAATGCCAAAAACGGTTTTTAGCTCTTGATTTTAAAATTTCAAACTGTGGTTTCTCTATCCACGATTCAAAATATAATGTGCCTACACCCTGATATACCCCAATTATTCCCAGCTTTTCACAGCTTTCCACCCCATAGGAAGAATTCACCAAATTTTCTACAAGCTTCTAATAATATTTTATACTGTCGCGTTTTATGGTCGTTTCATTACGTAACTTTGATTACGCATAGGTACTAGCCTGCACTATTTAGAATGTATCGTATAATAGCAGTTTTAAATGCAAAGTGCTCCTGAAGCCACGGCCGGCGAAATATCAACGGAAATTGAGACAACCCCTCGTTTTAATGCCGGTAGGAGCGAGCAGCAAAACGCAAATCATTGCGCCAGAAGCTGCATCCAAGGGCATTCAGCATGAGAATCATGAGTTTCTGACAATTATGTCCATCCCATAGCGCTACGGTTCATTAAAATTACATCTCGTCTGTCGGCGTAGTCCATTGTCGATTTAAAAACGCTTTACAGAGCTTAACGCTCTTTAACGAATCTACCTCCTTTCTGAGTAAAACCGACATGACTTGAGCACTTCAGCGGATTCCTGCGAGTCATCGCGCGCGCCTGCAGTTGGATGGGATTTTCGCGACAAAGCGCACAATCATTCAGCCAGTTCGAGTCGTAAAGCGCAATATGCCAACCGTGGGAACTGTCGCAGGCAGTTGCGCGTAAAACTAGAAAATGCGAAGAAGTAACGTTATACGAACATAGTCGTCAACATTTTTATGCTGGAAAGCAGCTGTGAGGGTAGACGCTTTCGAGGGACGACCGGATCTTCTAGAGAATGAGGCAAGACTATATCGCTGAGCTATCAGTAAATTAACTGATCATTTATGATAGATACGGTTACAACATTTACCATTTGTAAAAATGGGCCCGAAAATTCGGACTTGGAGAAATTCTGTATTCAGAACGATTTGCAGCCCAGAAAACCCCTTAAAATTCAAGAACAGAATTTTATTTTTCAAATTTGGTACCAGGAACCCCCCTTTGAAAAGTAAATACAGGGTGTTCACACTTAAGATTGCTTCCCTTGAAATGGTCGCTTCTTCAGCTCATTTGCTTCAATTTTTGCTGCATCTAGACTTTTTTTGAGAGCCCCAAAAAAATTCACTTTTTTGCTTTGAAGTTTTCTTCGACTTAGTCCCAGTAAAATAGCCTCAAGTCCCTCAAATATTGGAGTAATCACAAAAATGAGGATACCATTAGAAAGAGCGTTAAATATCCAATAGTCTTACGGTATTTGCAGCTTTCTCACAATGAGTTAAAAAAGCAAAACACTAGACCAAAGTCATAGAATGCTCAATTTTCAAAAATCTTAAGTTTTTAACGTTTGTTAAGGACTAGGAAAATTGAAAAACCACCATGCAAGTTCCTCAAAAGAATGGCCCAAAATGTCAGATTTTCAATGGTGTAGGCATTTTTTTAATTCATTAATTTATCCCGCTTTTTAGAGGAGAAACTGACGTTTGAATGCAGAAAACTTGGGTTTCCTCTGCAATCCCGCTTTTCCGCAATATTCGAACGTTTCCAGCATAATGTTACGCGACCATCGAGAGCAAGCTAATTCAGACATCATGAGACATAGTTCAACCCTAATTTCATGTCCTTCAAAGCAGTGTTATGAATGGGGTGAGATGTAAAATAATCAAAACGAGCGGTCACTCAATAGGAGAGGGTGTCAATGGCAAAAATACACGATTAGATTACCATCACAATACCCCCAAATGCACCCCCTATGATCACCGATCTCTTTCAGATGGTTTCACTTGGGTGGCCTCTTCTGTTTCAGAATAACCGGACCCTCGGACTAGGAACAAAAGGGCCGCTAACGAAGTCTTGTACCGCCTATCTGAACCGGGGGATTTATATCAAATTACGAACAATGGAAAGCGTTGGAGCAATCCGCAACCGTCATTTTGTCGTATCGATCGGTTTTTGACGTATTATGATTCATCGGCCGCATAAAAAAAAAGTTCTGGAGGCTCGACCAGTCTTAAATTGAAATAAAATATTTACATTTTTGATTTAGAGCCAATCCATTGAAAATTTTACTCAAATAATTGAATTTTCAATCAAGTTGTGAAATAGTTTACCCGCCAAAAATTAGTCTTTGTGATGAATCTATGTCAGTAGGAGTTAATTTGCCTGGCAAGCGAGAGTGTCCACTTTTTAGAATCGTGTTTAACCCGAGCTGGCATTATAACAAGCCGAAGTCCACCGACAGACGGTGCCGCCAATAACTGTCTGAAATTGTAAATTCCATAGATCGAGAAGAGCATAGTAGTCCTCTCATTAGGAAGCATTAGCAAGCCTGTCGAGGTTTTTCAGGTAAATTCGACCGACCGAAATGCGGGGAAACGAGTGCGAGAAAACGAAAAAATCGCAACTTTTCCGCGGCTCGTGCCATCCGAGTGTTCATGGAAGTCGGAAAAAGAGTCGAACCCGAGCACTTGTTGAGTTTGCAGCTGCTAATTGCATGGAAGTTTTATCAATGGGCGAAGAAGAAGAGCACTTTGCGAGTTCAGCCGAGTGTAGAGATAAAAGAAGGCAGGAAACAGTACCGGAGCCGGAAGGGAAAAGAGAGCAAGACGCGAGTTTCTTCATTCGAATTGCCACGCGAGCCTTGGGGTATTTTTAAAGTCGACTGAATGATGTTGATGAGACAAACACGAGCTGTTGTGGAAAATTTCCACGACATTTGTTTTCCGAGGGATGCGGATGTGCCATCAAAGAGCGAAAATCCAACACTAGAATTTAATGGTATACCTACCATTCAATAATACAGCAGCACCAGCAATAATTATTGTTATTCAATTATAATTGAACAATCAAACGAACTTACCTTAAGTGAAGTTCTATTTTAATTACATGAGGCGCCATTCCTTGATGTCATTTGTCAGCGGTTAGTTAGCCATGGAAGACATATATGTCTTCCATGTCGTATATATACTACTTGGAAGTAGTATATATACCATTCAATAATACAGCAGCAGCAACAATAATTTGTTGAAACTCAATAGACGGAAAGTATTAGATCACACGCAATACTTTTGTTACGTAAATTCCTAGCACAATTCGATTATATTTTGACTACTTTGGAGGCTGTTTGGGTCAAAAATGTCGAGAAACTCGCTATGCAAATTTTAAAATTCGCCTAAAATCAAAATACGTCGAGTTATCGGTATACTAAAGTAAGTAAAAGCCAACAGCTTTAACCACAAACTCGTTCTTTTCGATCGGGTATTAGCCGCCTAATGCTACTATGCGTAAATGAGACCAAGAGGGGATTTACAAAAATTTCACCGAACTCTCACTAAAAAAAAAAATTGGGTAAAAAAAGTTTTTTATCGATTCTCTTTCAAAGGTCGCCATTTTCTCATACCTAATTTTTTAATTTTTCAAAAATATTTTTTGACTGAAAAATGAGTGAGTGAATAGAGAAAATATGGAAATAAATGTTTTGGTATGCCTTTAATCACTAATGTTTGAATAAGGATTATATCTATTGGAGCATTCTGTAGGTATCATTATCTCTTTCAGCATTACATCATTATCATCTTAAATTTTATCACCGACGACCTTTGTGTTATTCTCTGAAAATACATACAATCTTAAGGTAAAACAAAAGGCTCCTTTCCTCCGGCTCTGCTTTTAGCCAATTTCCTAACGCACTTCAGGAGCTCGTGGTTCTCTTCCCAGCCATCCACACCTCGTTGATGTTTTTTCCTCGAAGTCCGGCTAACTAGTGGTGCAATTATTCTACAACGAAGTTACAGTGCCCCGGCATTTTCTTTGCGTTTCTCACCTTCGCAGGTGATGGAAAAATTGAGTTATGGAGGCTCGCAGGCCGTTTTGAACCTCAACATGAAAGAAGTCGAATTTTTATCTGAAATTGTATGACATTCATGAGAAGGGATTCCGTTTTTTGGGTGTTTGATATAGTGTGTGTATTTGAGGAAAGGTAACCCCTTCGAACGGGCAAAATCGGATTTTCGGTATTTCTAAAATTGTTGTAGGAATGCTGAACAAATTTCGACCATTCAAGACTTTTTTCTTGCTCCTACCAACTCAACATCAGAAACCTAAACAACTCGGACATCATCAAATCCATCTTCATGTATAAACCATACCTCATGTACTAGTCCCAGTCCAGAGACATAGCTTCATAGCCGCTGAACATGTTCGTAGACTCATTACGCGCCGGACTACTTCGAAACGCTCGCAAGTTGCGTCTATCCCCGCTTTCCCACTCGGAATTTGAAAAGGATAAGTCGTTCTCTTTCGTTTGCATAATCGCATGAAAAATGTTCAATGACAATACCCAAGTCTGCAATAGCGAACATGTTCCGAACAGGCCTGACAGGCCAAAGTGGCCTCAGACCGTTTGACCCGCCTGGTTCACCGTTCTCTTCAAGCAAACCACATGTGAAACCGATTCGAACGACAGCTTTCTTCTTCGTTAAAGCCTCCGTCCGTATGCAAATATTTCCCAGGGGTCGTTTTCTCGTCCGTAAAACCTCTATTATCCATTCCTGTCAAGAGGTCCTTTTACCGGCCGACTACTGGGACGGTCCTTACACGGTTACCCGGGTCTGCAGACCGTAGGCGACCCCGAATGAAGTGTAAATGCGTCGCTGGCTAACCTGAACCGACGAGTCTTATCACGATGTCCTCATCACCTTCCAGCTCGAAACAGTTGCCTTCTACGTGAATTGTAGATAAAGATGCTCTTACCTGTTTTATACGGCATGTCTTGTGCCGTTCTTACATAAACTTAACCCGTGTAACGACACGTGTAAACAAGTTTCGATTTAGAAACTCGGATTTGCGAAAGCAGATGGCTTCGAAACATTGAACTGTAGGTATCAAAACGATCTCAGAATTCGCCTCCTTCGTGATATCATTGGAGAGCAGATCTGCCAATGGATTTTTATGGCAATATGTTTGTCGATCTCTGGCATCATCCCAGAAATGGACTTTCAGGAAAGAATTTCCATGTTTTCTGGATTCAGTCGTTTTGACTATTTTCTAACTTTTGAGCCATATAATCGGGTTGAATCAGATACAGCATTCTGAGGAATAGAACGAGCGCGAGTTAAGAATTTCTACGGTTACATCATTACTACCTTTTTTTATCGTCTGCCCACCATTTCCAACTTCTCCTTACGGCAGATTACGATGTTTCCATTTCTTCGCCAGCTTCTTGCGTAGGTAAAATCCTTCCGAGTGTTTTCAAAACGCCCGACTTACGGTTTAAACTCGACAACTTCTATCATGATGGATAGTACGCAATGTTTACTGGTTTTTCGAGTTCGGAAATAAAATCTCTTGACTAATTTTCACGGCGGGTCTCTGAAGTCCTGTGATGGACGAGGGACTGGAAAACTGCCCTTCTGTCTCTTGTACCTGTCAGCCTTTGCTTTTATTCCGCATCAGTTGTCCGGGCGAAAATAAGCTTCAGCCATTTAGGGATAGAAGTGTTCTGACCTTTAATTTCAAACGCTACGCTTTTAATGAAGCGGTTTGTTTGAAATTGCGCGAGAAATAAATAACTTTGCTCTTGGAGGGAAATCCGACGAAGATTACGCCGGACAGGAGGGGAATGAAGCGATTTGTCGTGTTCTGGTTGTCGTTGAGCTATGATAAAAAAATAAGCGTGGAAACCGCGAGGCTTGAACTGGTTTATTATTTTTTCCATCAATTATGAAGAAGACGCGCAATCCAAGCCCAATCTTGAGCTTCCATATTATCTTGGAACATAGGTAGTAGTTCACAATGAGTTTGATTTTGCTATTTCCAAATCAAAATTTAATCTGGCTCCGGACGAAAGTGTCCGAATACCCCACATCATTGCGTGCCAATAACCGCAGTAGCAGTCGAACTAATAGGCCAACGTCTGACCCGGAGTTCCCGTTTTGGGATTTTAAATTGGAGAAATGCGTTCCTTGATGGTGTCAGGTCATTTTTGCCGGGTAAACGGCCGTTTAGTCGGTAGCCATGAAACCTCGGAGCTTCCACCTGAAAATCAACATAGGTGGGCCGAAAAGGCAACACGCAAAGCGCAATCCGAATTCCGTCTCCATAAAAACTTCGTGAATTATTCGGAAATGAAAATTAGTGCTGAGCCAGCTCGTACACGCACCAACCATTCGGGCAATTGATCCCAGGAGATGTGTTTAACAGTTCCTCAACTTATTTACGAGGAAATATATTTTTTGCCTTTCCTCTGTATGCATGTACTTGGTTCATAAACTAGGTACCTATATTTGGGCAATTTCTTGGTGAAAAAAAGGAAAAAAATGATCGTAATGATACTGAAAGATACATACAAAATGTCGTTTGTCAATTCATTAGGGGTATAGTCACTGATAAGCCCAGCTGCTTTAGCTGAAAAAAATTATTTTCTTCGTCAGAAAACTTAGGTGATTATATACCTACCCGCCGTAATGGTGAAAACATAAATTTTGGAAAGCTCGGCGAAAGATACGATGCTTAATTATGTGCACATAATGGCCATTATTGCCATGGCACCACCCTTAATAAGTTTACTAGAAAATAGGTACCTACCAACTAATTGGCTTGGGTGGCTACCGACTTTTCAAATACTGTCTACGCGCTACTGGTTGAATTTCAACTCGAGAAAAAGCCGTTCGTCGGCAAAATTATCGTATTATCATATTAAATCGTACCCTTAATCGCCTTTCCTCTGAAGTCTGAATTCGGCTGATGAAAAAATCACAAGATGGATTGCCTGGCTGTGAAAACTATTCAAAGCTTCCAGCCCCCTGTGGAGTGTTCTTTTAAAAAACGGCGTCCCCTTCAAACAAACTATCATTTTCCACCCCTTGGAGTAAAGAGCGTATTTTTAAAACTTCCCCGTTGACGGGAATTGAAAATTATCCTATGTGACTCGAATCTCATACGTGACCCTTTATAAGGATCTTTCGGAATGATCCTTTATAAGGAGATTACCGCCCTACTGAATAAAAGATGTCACTGAATCCGACTTGGAAAAATGCACCAGTTTTATTTGCCTCGCGCCACGGAATACCGAGCGTTTGTCTCCTTGTTTACATTCATAAACGAACATTGCATAATAACATGGCGGCCTGAAAACTCCCCATCCATACGAAAATCTCTCCGCGAGTTTAATAATTCCATTGTATATTTTCATTGTAAGGAGAGCTTATTTACAATACTGAGGCCCCCCCTTATGGTAGAGATTTACGCGATAAAACCTTTCCTCGTGATCTGAATGAGCGATTTTGTTTGAAAAATATAGAAGGAAAAAAAAGGAGAAGCCACATTTTAAAGCATAAAAAGGAGTTTTTACCATGGACCGAGTTGTTGTTTTTATACTTAAATAAATAATACTTATACTAATAATTATACTTAAATAAATGGAAGTACTTTAATAAAGTACTACTTTATGCGACAAAAATTATGTCCCAAAATTACTCATAGTTCGTCCGATATCTTAGCCCTTCTACTGTTTTTCATTTTTTTTTTTTATCATTGGTACGTAAGTTTGACATTTCCTCAATTTGTTTAAAATAGGGGATTCTTTTTAATTTTTTTACCAATAGCGTTTAAAAATTTGACTCAGCATTCATCCAGGTATGATAGGTCTACTTTTAGGTGGTTTTCATTCTTAAACATGTTATCCAAGCACGACGTTTTTTCGAACAGCCATAAAATCGCCCAACAATTTGATGGAAGATGGAACTATCCATATTAAGTACCTGGTTATTGGGTATACTGAGTTATCACCTTTTTTAATATCCTCGAATGTTTCCAAGTCATCTCGCTCTATCGCAATTTCGACTTTGCAGCTATTGCGTATGACCGAAACCCAACCAGTTTCGATCGATTGCACGAAAATGGGGACAGGCATTGATCATTTAGTTCCCGACGGAGTCTTGTGCAGTTCCCATGAATTAGCAAAGACCTCAATGCCAGAAAAAAGTTGCTGATTACAGGTCAGCAAGAATCGTACAACCTTGCGAGGCTAATTGCAACTAGGAACCGCGATATTCCCCTCACTTTAATCAACGAGGCAGGGTAACTACCAATAGTACCAATAAGGCAGCATGATAAACGAACAGTGCGAAAGTTCTGATTCTTACACATGAGGCAGATTTCTCAGATTCAAATTAGCTTATTTTTTCTTCTTTATTGACTATAAATGGAAAGAGGTCAACATGAAACGATCAATTCTTGACAGGACGATCGATGGTGTAATCCGCCGGCGCGCCTTTACAACTACGTGGGTGGGTTGTCTGAAATGACGCCGTTGCCGCTTGTATTGAGGTAGCTTGTCAAGTTTTGATCAATTTTTTGGTCGAGTGTAGAGGTGAGGGAGAGAGTGGTAGCCCATCCTATTTTCATTTTCGGTTCATTTTTCTTAAAAAATGAACCTTTGTAATCGGTCAGGAAAAAAATTTTTTTAACGCCCCCTGAAAATTTGTTGGTTTACGTTTCAAGGGTTGTAGAATCCGAATCTACAATATCATTTTTTGTCCGTCCGCCGTACGCTATTGTAGGTATGTACCTACTTCATTAATTTTCTAATTGACCTCTGGTAATTAACAAATAATACTCACTAAATAATAAAACTTTCACGAATGCCATTCAGGAGCTACTTGGTGAAGTTCTAATTGAACTCTTACCAAAAACCAATGTCCTACTCGAAGGGTTGAATATCAATAGAAAGGTGACTCAATCGTCTACGATTATCGAAAATTCGTGTCAATTAAATGATGAATTTTCGTGATCACCGGTCGTGAGTGCACGCCTGCCGTTCGAATGACAGAAGTCAACGTTCGTTGGTGGCTCACATTGTTCATTGCCAGAATCCAACGGTATTCGTGGCACGTTTTGGATGGAAGCCACACAAGTTTACCCCAAAAGCACGAAAGTTGAAAAAGACAAGAAAAATACGCACATTGAATTCGAAAGAACCTTTGACGGCTTTAATTAATCGGTCACTCACCTACTCGTCGTTTTGGGAAAACCTGAAAATTCGGGTTATTCACATCACAAATTTCCTTTCCCGAGATTTTAGGTCATTTTCACATTAGATTGGCTACAAAGTCAAACTTCTAACAGCAATAACATAGGAACTAACGAACCAATTTTCAAATTCCTGTTCTCAAAATTTTATCTGACGAACTCTAACTTTGTGCCCGTACGTTGAATGATCCCGTTCAACCATATGAACATGCCCAAGGGTGAAGCATTGAAAACGTGATAATTTTGCATAGGGGTGGATATTGAATTAAAATTCTTGGAAAACCCACTCCAATGATTTTCCACAATGAAATCGCCTACTCTTTGAACCTGGTGAAAAATCTGTTTGACAACTAATTTCGATAAAAACATTTTTTAAAAAATCGGAAAAGGGCGAAACAGATTTTTGCTGAAAAAAGGGTCTATAGCTTTTCATTATGACAAGGCAATTTTCAATTTTTTTAGTGGAGGTTTATTTCAGCGTGCTTTCACGTCAAAATGGTGACCTTGTGCTGAGAAACTCACAAAGCTGTTAAGCCGGTATTTATTGACCTATAGGTACAGTACGCTTCCATGGGCGTACACAACATTTTTTCGCTGAAAAAATAATATTTTTCTGGCACAGGAAACGTCCTTAAACCTTGGCAATATTATCCGACTTCGAATTAGGTATTTCTGAACCAATTATTTTCTAAATTATTTTATAACCGCTTTATGCACCGGGTGGTCGCTATATACTTGTCTTCCTGAGGTACAGTCTGCACCTGGGAAGTCAAGTAAAAACGCACATCTGAAATTCGAGACGCTCATAAAATTCTCTCTCGTAGCCGTGGAATCAGCAAAAAATTGTTTATGGTAGGTAGCTATTTTTTTTAATTTTATTGCGCCTTAATTATGCAGCTGAGCGGTAATTAAACCCAGCCACCCAATTTGGAAAGCTCTTCCTACCGGAACTCAGCGTTTTAGCAGACGGTTAAAGTTATGTTACCAAACCGTCCTTGTGTTGAAATGTTGATGAGCCGAAAAGTTTTTTACTCGGCTGATCGCTCTGACTAATGTTTTCCTAACCGTCGCCGCTCCGTCTATTTTGGGGCATTGTAACCTTTTTTAACATATTCCTTCTGTTTCGAACTGCTGATACATTCAGTTTTTCACCTGGGCGCAACCCGAAAATGCGCTCGACGCTTTAAAAATACCGCTTACGACTACCACATGACGGGGGTGAGAATTGAGACAGCTTCTTTAGGTGCCAGTCATGAGGGGAAGGTCGAGGTGGCCGTGTCTTTTCAGTTGACACTCAATCACTCAGGGGACCCCGGCTCGTCTTCTGACTTCAAAACAACATCAACGTTTCCGTCAAACCGGGATATTTTTCACCCATAGCAGCTGCCAGTGTTCCTCTGTATGCAGATGAATTCATTTCGAACTCAGTTGTTCATCGCGCATGCCATAGGTACCTACCTAGTTCTGAAAAAAAAAGAAATCAAACTGAAAGTGGAAGTAACCAGTGGCGAATTCTCATGTAGAAACCTGGCAAGTAGTACCAAGGTAATTCGTTACTTAAGAACCATAGACATGAGATAGGTAACGACAGGCTAGTGCCCACAGGGAGCATTAGTTCCATTCCTTCCGTTCGAGCGCTGTCCGCGCTGTTCCTCTCTCTGCGTGTTTCTTTTCTAAGTTTCGTGTTTCTTTTCTAAATTTTCGGACTCTAGGGACGTCTAGGAACAAATTTATGGCAATTTTAAAATTGTGCCACCAGTCATACAGTTCGTACAGCTCGTTGCTAACTGTTCCTTCACACATTCCTTATACAGATCAGGTGACCTGGATGCTCGCTGCGCTCGCATCTCCTAGACAGAAAAACATCCCTCATCAATCCAATTCGACATACTCATCAGTCAAACGCTAATCAAGCAAGATATTTTATAGCCTACCTACTTATCCGAGAAGGTGTTGGATACACCAAGGTGTTTAATCCGCGGACAGCGCTCGAACGGAAGGAATGGAACTAATGCTCCTTGTGGGCACTAGCCTGTCGTAGATAGGTATGCTAGTTGATGATTAACGATTCGCAAGGTACTGCTTGCCCAGAAAGACCGTATGAGACCTATGCCCTATGAGACCTCGCCACTGGAAGTAACACGGAAAGTAAAACTGAAACTTGGACTGTAACTGAAACTGAAAGTGAAACGCAAATTCAGAATAAAAGTAAAACTAAAAGTGAAACTGAAAATCGAACTTGAACTAAAAGTAAAACTTGAACTATATCTCGAACTCGAAGTTAATATCAAACTCAAAGTGAAAGTGAAACTCTTAATGAGTAATTATTTCTTATATAATATGAGCCTATTAGCCAACTCTGCGCACGGAGTAATTGGCCACGGTTGTTTCTTTGCACAACAATTATTATTTATTACATTTGGATCCGTGACTTTCCTGGAGTATTTTAACTGAATTCGCCTATTCGTACCTATTTATGTTCGTATGGCTTGAAATCCTAGAGACTTCATAGTGATCCGTCATTTCGTCCCTCTCCAACCACGTCATCCATAACCTCATGTGACACATTGTAAAAATATCCTTCTTTTTTGTTACAAGTGTCAGTTGCACCCTAAAAGAGAAAAGCGCACCCCATATTTTCCTTGCAACGGATATTTGAAGAGCCACTCGAAAGTGAGTGGAAGAACGAAAAGTGATCTTGAACAATCCTACTGTTCGTCTCAATCAAGGGGTTTGAATTTTGGCAACTTTGCCTTAGAAGTCCGGAAAAATCCAAAATGCAGGAGGACGCAAGGGTAAATTTTTTAATTAATAACAATCATTCCCAGTATTCTACCTATGCTACAAAGTTGCAATTAAAATTGGTGTTTGTTAAACAATTTATTTAACCTGAAATTCAGTATAATAGATAGAAGTACTTCCACACATGCAAGAACTGATGCACTTCTATCGTACTTTAGAATTCATTCAACTTTCAAATCTCCAGATCCCATTATTTACAGTCAACGGAACAAATCCAAGATGTCATAATGCAATCGCAGTTGCTTCAAATCGATTCGACAATGGATCCTTATCAGGGATCTTCTTTCTCATTTCAAATGTTAGCATCAGGAATCATCTGTCAGCTGCGACCCTCTTATGAATATCCATCGTGCGAAGAATCTTCTTTCCGTAAAAAGCTTCCCTATTGTACGCACATGGCCTTAGGTGGTACCTTTGTCTCGACGGTACCTTACCGTTTTTTAACGGCATCGCTAAAAAAGGTAACCTGGAAAAAATATCAGAAGGGAATCGAAAGGGAACCTTCTGCGGTGCTTAGTTTACTGTGAAAATCGAGCTTCTGTTCATGATGGACAATGGAGCTAAAAAGATGCGCCTCCAGTCACCGGGGACAGTCAGCGAAAGGAGAGATGAACGTGAAAAGTGAGATTTCACAGTGTTGTGATCTTTTTCGCCATTAACAGGGACCCCCTAACGAGTCATCCTAACCTCTGCCCCTCCGAGTTTTACCTTACGTAAAGCCGTAGTAAGCCTAAAGTTTCAGGGTAGATTCACATAAATCCCCTCCGGTTCGTAGGTCTGTACAGTCGAGCATCCCTGCCAAGTAATTCGATACGATGCGTTTTCTTCGCGTTGATCAGCACTGAGGGTTTAACTCTGAACTTGTGACCTCCCGGGGAGTTTCGGGGCTGAACGATGTCAACAACAATTAGACCCTACTATCGACGGATTTGGATCAATTTACAACGTGTGGGAGACCGTAATGGTAGGGTACGTTTCATGCCAGTTTCGGCAGAACGGTACCTGACTGATGCATTTCTTTATCAATTGACACGGATTTCGCCCTTTTTCGAGCCTCTTGAGAGGCCATAAAATGTACTGGTTTTACGCAGGTTTTAACACACCAATTATTTTAAGACTAAGCATAATATCGTCAAATCACTTTTTTGTGACAGCGCTCGGGCATTATTGTAATAATGAGACAGCTGCTTATTCCCATAATTGTACACTATCGTTCCAACGCTTTGGAAATACGAAAAACTGGTATTCCCAAGTGAAAGTGGGACATTGATGTGGGAACTGTTGAAGTATGACTGCCAAGTGAGCGGTCCAACCCTGAACGAACAAGAATGCGGGATATACGAAAGGTTCAGTGCGGGAATAGTTGCTTGAAAGCGGAAAACAGCAAACCAGAAAGGGCTCAGTTTTAAAAGCAATAACTGAAACTCTCAAGGCTACGAGTCGTTTTATCGTTTGAGATCAGCAATAAAATCACCGCCATCGAGTCGGCCATCGACAGCTTTCCATTTAATTGATTCTACGTGCAGAGCGGTGTATCTAACCGTTTTACGCGTTAGTGCGAACATGGGCGACGAGAATCAAATGGTAGAAGTTAATGTTTAACTTGTCCAGAAGGACATTAAAATTACGCTTTCACGTTAGTTACCTTAGAGATTCATTCAAATCTTTGTGCGATTTTTTATGGTGTCAGAAAAGTTTTTCTCCTCTCCCCCCTCCCACCACTTAACCTCCTCATCCTCCAATTCTTCCTCCCCTACCGCAGCTCCAACTCATACTCCTACTCAACCTCTTCCTCCCCCGCCCTCCTTCTCATCTTCTTCCTCATCCCTCTCCTCTTTTTCCTCCTCTCCTCCTCATCCTTCCCCTCCTAGCACACCCCCTCCAATTCTTCCTCCTCCTCATCGCCTTCCCCTCTTCCTCCCCCCTTTTCTTCCTCATTCTCCTCCTCTTCTTCCTCATTCTCCCCCTCCTCCTCTTCATCCTCTTCCACGCCACCCCTCCTCCTCCTCCTCCTCCTCCTCCTCCTCCTCCTTCACTTCTTCCTCCTCCTCCCTTTCCTGCTCTTCTTCCATATTCTCCCCTTCCTCTTCTTCTTCCTCATCTTCTCTTCCACCTGCTACTCCTCCTCCTCCTCTTCCTCATCCTTCCCCTCCTACTCCTCCTCCTCCTCCTTTTCCCCTCTTCCTCCTCCTCCTCCTCCTCCTTTTTCCCCTCTTCCTCCTCCTCCTTTTTCCCCTCTTCCTTCCCCCCATTCCTCCTTCCCCTCCTCCTCTTCCGCCCCCTCCTCCTCTTCCACCCATCCTCCTCCTCTTGCTCCTCATTCTCCTCCTCCTCTCTTAAATTCATTATCTTTACTACCTTTTTTTTATCTTCCTCATCCTCATCTTTTTTCTCCTCACCCTCTTATTCTTCATTTTCACATCTATAAGCCCTAGGGAGCTCTGTTATTCCCCATTTTGTCCCCGAGGACACAATCGTGTGATGAAGAAATGAAGTGTCAGCATTCGAACCGCATCAATGACCACTCCACGTGCCTGGCACGGATCGAATCGATCGTTTTCTTTTAATCTGCCCATAGAAAAACTGGAGCACGTAATAGAGGAAGAATTAACGTGGAACGGCGCTAATGCGCGTGAGAAACCGCACATTCCGAGCTAGTGCTTTCATTTCCAACTTGACGCCATGAATGTCTCGTCTGGCGTCTACTATGGGAAACATATTCGATTGTTTGACTTTACGATGACTCGAAAGGCCATTTCGATCCAGATAGAATTGTGTGCTTCGTTGAATCTTATTTTCCCATAGCATTCATTAGCCATCGCTTGCCAATAAGTGCTTCCACAACCGACATTTACCTACTCAATCAACCAATACGTTAAGAAACACCTTTTTTCTCCTCTCATTACAATTATCTTATTTGTCTACATTTTTGCCAGCTTTCACCAGCCGGTAGAAGGAAGTACTTACTGGTGACATAACAACATATCGCAGAGGAACTCGTAAATGTCCTAAAGTACCCAAAAGCTCTCTCCTTTTACTGCTGAAGACTAATGAAGACTCATCAGCAGCCTAACGTTAAAACGTCATCAGTTGCGGTAGCCGGAGAAAAATGCGACTCGAAACCCAACGCGTCCTGAGGATAGCCTCTGACGGATAGTGTCCGACGGACAGTGTCCTCATAAGGGGACGGTATGATGGAAGCTCACAGGACCTGACGATTGGTTAGCCGAGATGACTCTGCATCCCGAGGCCGAGTTGTTGATTGCTCCGTCGACGGTAATCTCCGAAGCTGCAGACATGAGGACGGAACTAAGCCGCAACTCACGTGACTTTTCTGAAAAGTCTCCTCCCACCGGCCGTAAATATCTACCTAATCACCGGCCCATTAGTCGGACTTCGAAAAGGGAAGACCGAACTGTAAAGCACGAGAAAGACCTTCGTTTCGAATCCGTTTTGAGCCTTCATCTTTGTAGGACGTTACGGAAAGGAACGGCGCACATTATTCGCGCATAATATCCCTTATAAAATCAGTCCTAGTATCGAAAAGATTAGTTCCGAAATTTCACGTACCAGTAAGAAGTATGAGTCATCAACGCTTGTTCCCAGTAAGACTGGTATCACAAGGGGTATGCGAAATTTACCAATCGGAACTACATTAAGATTCGTACCGACTGGAATGATCTCCAATTTATCGAACTCCTCTTATTTCGGATTCAAATGGCGTTAAGAATCGGTCCTTTTTTGGGATTTGCGCTTAAGGTTGATGAATTTTTTCCATTTTTGTCAATCAGTAGTCCACTTTTGGGGTGAACTTCATAAATGAAGAGTTTTTGACACCTTTTACTTTTTGGGTTACTTTTCACAGCATTACCGCTACATGTGAATCTAGCGTGCTGGGTCCTGAGAGGCTGATCGATTCACTGCTCATAGTTCAAATGACCTTCTCTTCGATCCCGGACCGATCACGTCATCGGCAAACTGCAGTCAATGGTCTGAGCCTGAAGCCGAAATTGAATAATTCACATGCGGTCGCTTGGCGATACCAAAAGCGGGGAAACGGCTTAACGATCCAAGTGTTACCTGTTCCGACCAGGGGAGCTCGAATATTTCACGCAGTTCCCACAGCCACGAGCGCCTTCGAGAGGGCGCCATGCCTCAAACTTGTTTGACGGGACGAGAATATCGGCGACGTCGCGGCGACCCAGGAGTAGTGATCCAAGATTGAACTAGGATTCTTCGGTTACTACCCACACTACCCACTTTTGAGATACCGATAATTCCAATGAAACACAGATTGCGCGAACCACCATTCTAACAGTAGTGCACAGATCCCACACTGTACTTCCAAATTAGCTGAATTCCTAAGGTAAAAAAATTTACTTATTCTCTCCAAAGTTTTGCAATAGAACCAGAATCATGGACATTATCCCCCAAAAATCAGACCGTTGTCATAATGTGACTGAATGGACCAGTCTCCAAGCTCTGGCAAAAAAAATAAAGTTATGCCAGAGTTACGAAAAAGTTACGTCGGTTACTCCAGAGTTAAGCCAGTTACGCCATAGTTACACCGGTAATGCCAGAATTACGCCGATAATGCCAGCTACGCTGGTTAAACCAGTTACGCCAGAATTACGCCAGAATTACGCCAGTTACGCCGGTTACGCCGGTTCCACCTGAGCTATGCCGGTTACCACAGTTACGCCGGTTACGCCATAGTTACACCAGTTACGCCAAAATTATGCCGATACGGCGGGTTACGCCAGTTACGCCATTTACGCCAGATATGCCAGAGTTATGAAAAAAAACTCTGAGCTCAGAAACAGAAACTCAAGCTCATAATCAAACTCGAAGTCAAACTCACAATGAATCAGATAAGTACCCAAACTCATAATCAAACTCGAAGTCAAACTCACAATGAAACGGAAACTCAATCTCATAATCGGACTTGAAGTCAAACTCACAATGAAACCGAAACTCAAACTCACAATCGGAATTGAAGTCAAATTCACTACGAATCAAAAACTCGAAGTCAAACTCAAAATGAAACAGATACTCAAACCCATAATCGAACTTGAAGTCAAACCCACAATGAAACGGAAACTCAAACTCACAATCGGAATTGAAGTCAAACTCACAATGAAACCGAAACTCAAACTCATAATCGAACTCGAAGTCAAACTGACAATGAAACAGAAAGTCAAACTCACAATCGGAATTGAAGTCCAACTCACAATGAAACCGAAACTCAAACTCATAATCGAACTCGAAGTCAAACTGACAATGAAACAGAAAGTCAAACTCACAATGAAACCGAAACTCAAACTCATAATCGAACTCGAAGTCAAACTGATAATGAAACAGAAACTCAAACTCATAATTGAACTCGAAGTCAAACTCACTATGAATCAGAAACTCGAAGTCAAACTCAAAATGAAACAGATACTCAAACTCATAATCAAACTCGAAGTCAAACTCACAATGAAACGGAAACTCAATCTCATAATCGCACTTGAAGTCAAACTCACAATGAAACCGAAACTCAAACTCACAATCGGAATTGAAGTCAAACTCACTATGAATCGAAAACTCGAAGTCAAACTCAAAATGAATCAGATAAGTACTCAAACTCATAATCAAACTCGAAGTCAAACTCACAATGAAACCGAAACTCAAACTCATAATCGAACTCGAAGTCAAACTGATAATGAAACAGAAACTCAAACTCATAATTGAACTCGAAGTCAAACTCACTATGAATCAGAAACTCGAAGTCAAACTCAAAATGAAACAGATACTCAAACTCATAATCAAACTCGAAGTCAAACTCACAATGAAACGGAAACTCAATCTCATAATCGCACTTGAAGTCAAACTCACAATAAAACCGAAACTCAAACTCACAATCGGAATTGAAGTCAAACTCACTATGAATCGAAAACTCGAATTCAAACTCAAAATGAATCAGATAAGTACTCAAACTCATAATCAAACTCGAAGTCAAACTCACAATGAAACCGAAACTCAAACTCATAATCGAACTTGAAGTCAAACTGATAATGAAACAGAAACTCAAACTCATAATTGAACTCGAAGTCAAACTCACTATGAATCAAAAACTCGAAGTCAAACTCAAAATGAAACAGATACTCAAACTCATAATCAAACTCGAAGTCAAACTCACAATGAAACAGAAACTCAATCTCATAATCGGACTTGAAGTCAAACTCTCAATGAAACCGAAACTCAAACTCACAATCGGAATTGAAGTCAAACTCACAATAAAACCGAAACTCAAACTCATAATCGAACTCGAAGTCAAACTGACAATGAAACAGAAAGTCAAACTGACAATGAAACGGAAACTCAAACTCATAATCGAACTCGAAGTCAAACTGACAATGAAACCGAAACTCAAACTCATAATCGAACTCGAAGTCGAACTCTCAATCAAACACGAACCAATCACTTAAAATCGAAGTCAAAAACTCAATCACATAATTCTGGGAGTCTTATAATGAGATTCAGTTTCTGTTTCATTGTGGGTTTGACTTCGAGTTCGATTTTCAGTTTCACTGTGAGTTTGACTTCAACTTCGATTCTTCAACTTCAGTTTCTGTTTCTTTGTGAGTTTGACTTCGAGTTTGATTATGAGTTTGAGTTTCCGTATCATTGTCAGTTTGACTTCGAGTTCGACTATGAGTTTGAGTTACTGTTTCATTGTGAGTTTGACTTCGAGTTCGACTATGAGTTTGAGTTACTGTTTCATTGTGAGTTTGACTTCGAGTTCGACTATGAGTTTGAGTTTCTGTTTCATTGTGAGTTTGACTTCGAGTTCGATCATGAGTTTGAGTTTCTGTTTCATTGTGAGTTTGATTTCGTATTCGATTATGAGTTTGGGTTTCTGTTTCATTGTTAGATTGACTTCGAGTTTGATTATGAGTTTGAGTTTCTGTTTCATTGTGAGTTTGATTTCGTATTCGATTATGAGTTTGGGTTTCTGTTTCATTGTTAGATTGACTTCGAGTTTGATTATGAGTTTGAGTTTCTGTTTCATTGTGAGTTTGACTTCGTATTCAATTATGAGTTTGAGTTTCTGTTTCATTGTTAGTTTGACTTCGAGTTTGATTATGAGTTTGAGTTTCTGTTTCATTGTGAGTTTGACTTCGAGTTCGACTATGAGTTTGAGTTTCTGTTTCATTGTGAGTTTGACTTCGTATTCAATTATGAGTTTGAGTTTCTGTTTCATTGTGAGTTTGACTTCGAGTTTGATTATGAGTTTGAGTTTCTGTTTCATTGTGAGTTTGACTTCGTATTCGATTATGAGTTTGAGTTTCTGTTTCATTGTGAGTTTGACTTCGAGTTCGATTATGAGTTTGAGTTTCCGTTTCATTGTCAGTTTGACTTCGAGTTCGACTATGAGTTTGAGTTTCTGTTTCATTGTGAGTTTGACTTCGTATTCGATTATGAGTTTGAGTTTCTGTTTCATTGTGAGTTTGACTTCGAGTTCGACTATGAGTTTGAGTTTCTGTTTCATTGTGAGTTTGACTTCGTATTCGATTATGAGTTTGAGTTTCTGTTTCATTGTGAGTTTGACTTCGAGTTCGATCATGAGTTTGAGTTTCCGTTTCATTGTCAGTTTGACTTCGAGTTCGACTATGAGTTTGAGTTTCTGTTTCATTGTGAGTTTGACTTCGTATTCAATTATGAGTTTGAGTTTCTGTTTCATTGTGAGTTTGACTTCGTATTCGATTATGAGTTTGAGTTTCTGTTTCATTGTGAGTTTGACTTCGAGTTTGATTATGAGTTTGAGTTTCCGTTTCATTGTCAGTTTGACTTCGAGTTCGACTATGAGTTTGAGTTTCTGTTTCATTGTGAGTTTGACTTCGTATTCAATTATGAGTTTGAGTTTCTGTTTCATTGTGAGTTTGACTTCGAGTTTGATTATGAGTTTGAGTTTCTGTTTCATTGTGAGTTTGACTTCGTATTCAATTATGAGTTTGAGTTTCTGTTTCATTGTTAGTTTGACTTCGAGTTTGATTATGAGTTTGAGTTTCCGTTTCATTGTCAGTTTGACTTCGAGTTCGACTATGAGTTTGAGTTTCTGTTTCATTGTGAGTTTGACTTCAGGTCTGATTATGAGTTTCGGGCCCGAAAATTTGAATCGGTATGTGCAAAATGGAGTTGAGTTATGTCGTGCTGGTTTTTAGCCGTCGAAATGCGCTCAGACGGATATACCTATCCACGTACTCTCACTAGACACTCGTTTGGAAAGTTTTCTGAGAAAAAGTGTTTTAAATCTTTCTGATGCTCTTGTCCGATTTTTTGAAATTTTCACATTGCAGTCGATCCCGCTACTTATCCGTAAATATGGTATGGTATAATCACAATGGTAAAATCACAATTTCTTTGCTTTCAGGAAGAGACTGAATTTTCAGCGATCAGACGTTCGGGAAACATGGTCGGGGGTACCACTCCGCCCGCCTTACTTTCCTTATCCCCATTCGGGCCGTTCAGTCTTCGATCGGCTTCTAACCCCGACCCCTGGGGGTTGACAATGGCTAAACAGCTTTTCTTCATTGTGCGTTTTTTTGCTACCGGTTGCCCTTCAGGGACAATGATCTCGGATACCTTTTCGGTTCGGATACCTGTTTTTGGAATCTTTTTCAATGGGCCGATCGAGTCGACCCCTCGTCAAAAGTGGCAGCTCGCCGACGTAACTCGCATGTTCCTTGCGGTTTTCTCAATGCCTACAACCCGTCCGACTCAAATGATTTTTTCGCTTGGCATGAGACGCGCGTACGTTTTTTGAAAAAGAAACATTTTCGTGTAGCCAGCATCTGGAAGGAATTGCAACCCTTTTACGGTGGAGGGAACTGAAGGTTTCTTGGAGTCCCTAAGTGAAGTATATCCGCCGTGGGAGATTTTTTTGTCGGACAATTTTTCGCTCCAATAAGCAGTTACAATTTTTTGCCCGTAACAAAGTCCTGCTTAAGATTCGCTATCAACGGTCGAAAATTTGCCGGGGGCGAAAACAAATTTTTCCTCTTGCAAAATGGTATGGATTTCTCTTGATTTTTCAAAACTCAAAACCACCGCATGATTTTTGGAAACGTTTAGTTTCGAAACATTTTTCAAAAACGCATCCACCCAAGGGAATCCGCATTTATATAAAATCGTGCCCACTCATCAGACCTCAGTATTAGCCTGGAACGGCTGCAGCACGAAACCGGCAGATGTTCCCAGACCAGGAAATATCTGAAACGAAATGTCAATATAGAAAATGTCTATATTATGTCAGATAAGTATCGACAACGGTTCCGGTTGTCCCTTGAAGTTTTCGATTTGACAGGATGACCATTGTATCTCCCTGGCGCACGTGCACGTTCGCTATTTTCGGTGTTTGGCGAACGTGCCCGGTCAGAGTTTGAAGTCGCAGGATTATCCATAAAATTTATGGATAAATAATGATTTGTAAGATCAAGATAAAATAGTAAAAACTTTTTTGAAAAATTGACATAAAAAATAAAGGAAAAATTAGTTTTGCCACAGTTTTTCTATGAGTTGATTTCGTGCTTTCCTTACTTGTCAGCTGCATCGGGGATGTCAAAACATTGTTCGAACGGAAAGGTCACCAGGGGAATAACACTTGAAAATGTCTTCCTTGACACGGTCCCTTCCGGTCGTACCTTTGAAAATCCCTTTCCAAGGGGCTTTCCTAGGCACCTTTTCTAAATCTTCACAATGAAACTCTAATTAAATCTGAATCCAAAAAAGGTTGATTTCGGCAGCCGTTTTCTTTTCTATCCGGTCCAGGCAAATGAGACGGGTAACGTCTTTTCTCCCGCATGTAGCCAACTTTAGGTAACCGTAGGTTACATTCTGGGGAAGTCTTTGTGTAAGGAGCTGCCAGGGGCTTCGCAGGCTACGGTGGCTGAGCTCTTTTGTCGGATAACGTAACAGAGCAACCATTTGGTAATCAGAGCTGAAAGGCCTTTCTTTCCGCTCGCCTTTAGCATGTTAACTGGTATATTTTAAGGAGTACGATTAAACAATTTGGGTAGGTCCCTATATTGAATTCGGCTTGTTGTTTCCTCATCTAAGAAAAACGCTATAGAAGAAATTGCTCCCTAAGAATACGATTTTCTATGTCACAAAAATGCGACTACCCCCTTGTGATGTTTACGGATCGCTTCTCTCAAAGGAAAAAAACCCGAGCCACTAAGTTTCGGATGGAGCTCACGTTGGATCAACGATTCCAGGAGGTAGGCACTGATTCGTCAATTTTGACATTGAAGAGACAGAAAACATGAACTGAGACATTGATCGATGCGAGTGATTGATGCGCGTTTATTCTGTAGCTAACCAGGAACTCAATCCTAAACCCTCATCATATCGCCACGGAGGATCGTCTAAGAAATGTACACGTACAAGTAAGCAGTCCGATCCAAAATAAATTGGTCAGACCAAAGCGACATGTTGAGGCTTGATTTTTTGTGTATGTCAATAGTTTTTAGGAAAAATCTGCTGCTTTCATATAACAAGGCTCCATTCGTTCACAATTTTCAAATTTCCCAGTTTACATGAGGCTTTTGGAATCCTTCGGATGTTTTTCTATACCTATTATACCAATAGTATTGAATATACCATCCAATTCCAAACATTGCCAATTAATGTATCTTAATTTTTTCATTTTAAAACACCTGATGCTAAGATCAAATTTTTTCTAGAGAGAAACAACTTTATTGCCTTAACAAAAACAAGAAAGCGGTCTGCCCACATTTTTGGGATGCCTTTTGGGACACAGAATACCGATCGGGTATTGCGGTGAGTCCAAGTTTCAGTGGCTGGAAGTTATCATTCTTAGGTGTATAAAAAATATTGGATTATACCCAAAGTGTCCTTCAGAACTGTCAGGCATAGCGATATGAGGTTCGACTTTGGAAACCCTTGTTCCCTGAATATTTAGGAAGACATGCATTAATCTGTAAAAATGAGTGGAACGTGCTTTGTTTCAAGAGCCATATTAGTTGACGAAAATACTCTTCAGTGAGCTAGGACGCCTTGGTCCTGCTCGCCCATCCAGCGCATTATAAAAATTCTATTATTTCTTCTTCTTAATTCGAACATCCTCTTCATAATTGAGGTTTGACGAACTTCGTTCTGAATCGTTGGCTTCTCCTCCTCAATTTGCCAACTCATTCAGTTGTCCTTGAGGAAATATTTTCGTCGGTTGGCGTGATAGCTGCTGGGTAGATGGAATCAGATCCGTTTGCGTCGTACTAATGGACTTCAAAAATCGTTAAAATGTCTTCATCCATCATGAAATGTCATTTCATTAGTCCGAAAACAGAAGCTATTTTTATGGATGAATTAATGTCTCGAGGTCATACCAATTCTTCAGGAAAAGTCAATTATTTACACTAGGAAGATACCTACTTTGAATTGTTATCGCACGACGCCCATTTCTGCCATATAGGTATAGCTCCGTACGCCATTACAGATTTCATTTCTCCCATCCCTATTTAATAGGAATGCCCTTTGACCCTATTTGAGAGAGCAAGAAGCGAAACAATAAAGAACGCAAGATTGGAGGCCTCGCTGTCTACCCTGCGCATCTTTCTCTTGCAGGATCTTCTAGCTAGAAAGTCCTGAAGACTTATTGTCGTCAGACGTGAGCCGACCCTCCGTACGGGACAATATCCTCCACGACTGGTTGCGGTTAGGACAATGAGTTTAGTGTCTATTCCTAGGCAAGCAACAGGGCCTGTGTAGGTGGTGGAGCCGATAGGCAAGGCCTTCTAAATTGCGAACCGAGAGCAGATGCGACTCCGTCCATTGTCGTCCGATGCGCGGCCTCCTCGATTCTTCTTGGCCTCTCGGATCTCAGCCTTTTTCCATTCAAAGCGTCGAGGTCTTCGAAATTTACCGTGAGGGAAGCAACAGAGTATACCTGCCATTAAAGCAGAGAATACTCGTCGACGAAATACGAAATTAATAGACTCCTACGAGCAGTGGCTCGTAAAATCAGGGAAGGACCGAACTTGGCTGTGGACTAGCGCTATGGTATACTGGTTGCCAAATGAGGGATTGATAGAGATTATACTCACGATCACCATGTAGGATGAACTGTATCTTGGAAATAAGTATCAGTTTTTTAAAATCATAAAATCTTGGTATAGGAGCAGTAGCGGCTCCTGCCCTCAAACCCAGGGGGTGCACTGAGACCATAAGATTATGGAACAATCGCGAAGGAAATATACCTAAGACAATTCCATATTATACAAAACATCAATTCCAACTAAATGCGAATGGATAGGAGAGGAGAATGAACGCATGATGCAGCCGAATCTAAAAGAAATCAGAATTTGAATTTTGAACTGATAAGATGAGATAATCCTACCGAGATATTCCAACCGCATTACCTATAGGAGTAGAGTTATCTATGGTAGTATAAAGTGAGAGTGGCTAAAACTGGAGAAAGCAGAAAAATCCTGCTGCCTGATCAAGGGAGTGCTTTCTTTTAAACCCTTACTTACCAATTGCAGTTTTGTGCATAAGATGCGCTATACCGACGGCAGCTCATCTGGGAAACCCAGCGCGTCATCTATTCCAGACTTCGGCATAAAGATTATGAAACACCCAAATGACTCGTTTCCCTACGGCATTCCAACTCGTATTAGTCAAGTACAGAAATACGCAATCTGGACCGCTCGGAGGCGAAGATGAGTTGCGGCGCCAGGTACTTCCCTCGAGGCTACAGAGGTTAGAAGGTTGGAAGTTCGTCTGTCTGCCTACGAGGTCTAGTCGCCAGCAGCTGTCTAGCCACATTGCACTATAATCAGCTGCTATCCAACGCGTACCGCTTTGAAGGAATCCATAACCCATATTTTCTGCAGAGTCAATCGTAACGGAATAACTGTACATTATCGGCAGATTATAGGCTATCCGTACAATAGTCTAGTCTAGTGTACATAAAATGCATTTTGAGGAATCTGGTTCGGAAAACAGCCTTTAACAGTGTTTCTAGACAATTGTTTCCCAGCTGAATAACGGTGCTCTCTAATAGGGAATCGGGTTCGTTTGCAACGTCGTTCGAGTTATTGACTGGGTTATATGCATGCGAACAAACATAATAATATTATAGTACTCAACATAGGAAGTCATAATATTACTGTGGAAACTGGAGTTTGTGTGACAGTAGGTATCAGTTTGAGTAGTTTCAGTTGGAAATTCAGCTTGAGTTTTAGTTGCAGTTTGTGATTCAGTTTGATTCTGTTTATCAGTGCCAGTTTGAGGTTTAGTTTCAGTTTGAGTTCAAGTTTGAGTTCGTGTTTCAGTTTGAGTTTAACTTTCTTTCAACCTTTGAGTTGGAGTATCAGTTTTTTTAGAATCCAAATTAGTTGAAATCTGCATCAGTTTGAGATTCAGGTTCAGTTGGAGATTAAGGCCTTGCGATTTTTTGCCGTTTTCAACACCTACACTGAGAAAAAAAATAGGGCAAAAGTCGGTTGCGGGAATGCGGTTAATGGCTAGCAACCGCATTGCAACTTGGTTAATGTCAAAAGTCGGTTAATACAAATGCCGCCCCCGGAGTTGGTTAATGTAGGGCCGCCCCCAGCCAAAGTCGGTTAATACAAAAGTCGGTTAATTTACGTGAATGCGGTTAATGGCTAGCAACCGCCTAATAGTCGGTTAAACCCTAAGAAAAGTCGGTAAAACCTGCATTGCATCTAATCGGTTAAAGCAGTACATTAGCCGTATATTTAGTCGGTTGTAGTCCTACATTGACCGCATGCCTAATCGGTCATGGTGCTTCATTGACCGTATGCGTAGTCGGTTATAGTTCTACTTTAACCGCATGCCTAGTCGGTCATGGTACTTCATTGACCGCATACCTATTCGGTTATATTCCTACATTGACCGCATGCCTAATCGGTCATGGTACTTCATTGACCGTATGCGTAGTCGGTCACTGTACTACATTGACCGCATTCCACAGTGGAGTACATCAACCGACCAGAAATACGGTTAATGTAGCCCACTTGAAATGGAATTTCAAACATGTGATCTGAAAATGAAATTTGAGTAACATTTTGGTAATATATTGTTTAATAAAAACGAATTAGGTATACATATTATTAGAATGATAATGAGAAAGTGGGCCTGATTCTTCATGGTACATAACTGTTTTCCAAATATGCGACCTAAAAATAAAATTTGACTAGCATAACAGGAACATCTCAACATTTTAAGTTATAAATGTGATGGATGCAGTTGTTAACAAACGTTTACTAATAAAACATTTTAAACCTGTATGATACAGTCAATAGGTACCTACATATGTTTTTTTATTTGTACAAATTCTTACAATAATGGTAACTATAAGTGAGCCTCAATATAGCGTTTTTCAACTTGGCGACGTTCTTCGGCAGGGCGATACTGTCAAGTGCCGGGTATAGTTGTTGGAAATCAAGGGATAGCTGAGAAACCAAACACGAAACACTGTTAATACATCTGAGGGCTGAAAATTACAACCGAGCAAGTACCACTCAAAAAAAAAAATTAGTTTCTCACCAGCTTATGGCCGATTATGGGAAGTCCGATAATTATCACCGTGTCGAGGTAGTCTTCAAAACTCGCGACCTTTGCGTAAGCTATTCGCTTACCGGCCGTTTTCTTCCAAGATTCGAGGAATGTAGATGATTCAGCGCCGCCCTGCACCCCTCTTGCCGCTCTTGCACTATTTGAGAATCGGGGTCGTCGAGAAGAGCCGTTTTTATTTCTGGGAAAAACGTTTGTTAGATCGTGAAAAAAATGCTCAATGCACAATGAACCTGACAATCAATCTCTCTTCAATCAATAGTATTTACCCTCAACGTCGATCACGTCTTCAATCTTCCTTTTTTTTTTATTGCTGGCTGCAGGCGTCGTCCGTCAGTTCCTCAGAACTAAATGGAAAAAAATCAGAAAGACAGCCTGATGCACACACAGCCTCAACCAATATACTGCAAATCATCCACCCAACGTACACAATTACTTACCATTTTCTTGTCCAAAAATAGGCGTACCCGTGTTAGCCAGGAAGTAGGAAGAATCAAGAGAAGAGCCGAGGTCAAGCCGAAGTGAGAAATATCCGATCCGTGAGAGCCGATTGCCGAGAAACGCGCGAGTCAAAGCCGGAATAAATTACGGATAAGTTGCTGATGAAGCAGAGGTGATGGGAGTAGATCTCTCAAAAACGGTGGACGCACAAACGTTCTAACTACGACCGAGGTTGAAAGAGGAATGATCCCTACTTCTCCTTACAGCCAAGTAGAGGCTACAAGTTGGAGGGGGAGCACATGCGCAGGGCGCCTCTCTACTCTGTTACTGCTATGTTTCAACGGTATTGCATACGGTGAAAGTAGTGCAATAACCGACTATAAGCTGGAGGAGTGGGGAAAGGTTCAAGTTTATGTCAATCGGCCAGACCTGTGTTGGTACGAATTCGGTCAAAACTATGCGTTAACCGACTATACACGAGTATGCTTTAACCGACTCACCTTATGTAAAACAACCGGCTTCTTGTAGTGGTTTGACCGTAATTGACGGCAATGGGGTGCAATAACAGACTTATACGGTCAAAAGTATGGGTTAACCGACTGGGCTCCAGTACGCTTTAACCGACTTAACTTATGTAAAACAACTGACTTGGTTTCTTTAACCGTGTTCACGGCACATTAACGAACTTGAACGGTCAATTGAACAACCCATACGCGGTTGAAGTATGAACAGTAACCGACTTCTGGTTTCCTAACCTCACCTGTTCTTAGTTTCGGCGCAAATATTTTCCACTTTGACAGACCTTTGTATACGGTTAGTGTTTCAAGGTCATCCTTAGACCGCATTTTACGGTTGCCGCGAGACAAACGTCGGTCAAATCTGTAGGATAGTTGGTTAAAATGGCTTGGGGGGCGGCATTTTCAACATTTCGGCATTTCTCGGTTTTTCGTAGTCTGTTGATGTCGGAAATTTGACCGCATTTCGTCATTAACCGCATATTTTCAAAATTTTTAACCGACGATTTTTCTCAGTGTAGCGCCACGTGGTGGGTTGACGTCTGGAAATATTTATTGAATTAATTTTGTCGATTTTCATTCAAATTTTCCAAGCATAGTTTCTAATAATATGTCATCCCAAATAATAATGGTCTTCGAGGCCTCATACTTTATGCATCTAAATATGGACAATGTTATCTGGACTGCTGGCTTAAGAATCCATTTTCTAGTCGACTGTATGTAGTAGGCTGTACGTATGAAAGTGTCGAGAATATATTTGCAGTATTTTTCTCATTGTAAATCTCATCTCGGACATCAAGATTCCGCAGAAGCTCCCCCTCCCCCCTCATAAAATAGATATTTCCTAAAGAAATAATATTTTTTCTCTTTTGCAATTGAAAATTTACGATGAAAGCCAACAGCGGATTGAGAATTGAATGGAATAGTCGTTTCTCAAGATGTATGGCTGTCAAGATGTATTGTTCGTCATTTCCAACAACAACAATGGAGAAGTATCAACAAGTCGTAGAGAGCGACGGGCTGCACGCGCTTCGGGGTGTCGAGGGGTGGGAGTTTTTCACGCGAGACCTCATCTCAAAAAGTCTCTGATGCTCTCTGGCTTTCTTTGATCCTTTCCAAAGAATCTGTTGTTTAGAGAAAAGGAGCCAGTTGGGATCTTCGGGAAACGGCCTTTTCCTTCGACTCTGCGAGAAGGAGAAGAAAGAGAGGGCCAGGTGTGGTGGTAGTCGTGTGCCTTCTTGCTCCCCAGACCTGGGTATAGCCGACCCAGGCATTGCCGACCCAGGCAGCTCTACTTAGGTAAATCCCTGTTCCGCAGCTGCCGCTCCTCCGGCCCTCGGGAGCAGATGCTGCCCGAAGAGTCGCGTGCCCATTTAAAGAGGCAAACAAGTGACGACCCATCTGCCTTCTTGCGCGAAGGTGACACCTGTCAAAATCCGCGTCCTTGTCCGAGGCATTGGTCTTACGTCGGCCCGTTGATTGCTCCAGCCAATCCGAACGTCGTGGACAATGTCTTCGCCTTATCTGCCCGATGGTCATCGCTGTTCTTCGAAGTCAATTCTTCGAGAGTTCGGACCGAATTTTTTCATTCATTTTGGTTTATTACTCAATAATAAATTGTAATCACTCGAGAAAACATTTTTTCTAACCTAAATTTTCATGGTTTAGGAGGTGACAGACGCGATTCTGCTACAAATTCAATTGCAATGAAATTCATTACCTATAAAATAGTATCAGACTAGTTAGTAAGTAAAAATTAAACAAGCCAAAAATACACCCCTGTTTAAGAATTGGCGGCGTTTTTATAAATTAAGCGGTGGCTTACTTATCATTTACGATAAGATAATGATAGGATAATTTCTATCTCCCCCTCTTAATTCGTTGTTTGCGTCTCAAAGAGGGGGGGGGGTGTAAAATTCGAATCTGCAATGAATACAACTCTCCGCCGTTCGAGGTGTTTCAAAGGGAAGCACATTTCCAAAAAAGGAGTTAATTTTATGTAAATTGATCATAACTTTTGGGAGCTTTTCACTACCTGATAGAATGAAAATTAAAATTCCAATATTTTATCCCACCGTTTTGTTCTGATCATCAGTATTACTATCAACTACCTACCCAAAGTTGTAAGTCACATTCTTTCTAATTAAATTTCTATTAGGTAGGTGCATTAGGTATTAAATGTTAGAATTTGTCAAAACGTATGCCAACCCAGCCATAAAACCTGATTTATCTACGTTATTTTTAATCAGGTACATCCTGATTCCCTTTCCTGGCCTTCCATTTCCATAATTTCAAACAGCGTATCAATTTCACTTTCAATAGATAGTTTTCCCGTCAATTGCGGTCACAAGTGCAACAATTTGGAGACATTTTCACTTCGTCAGTCCTGCGGTTTGGTCGCGTGCGCCGTGTTTTTTTCATCGCCTCCGAAAATACATGTCCGATAATCAACTCACTCCGAAAGAATCGAATTGTCGGGCAGTTAGTGGAGGAGAATCGGGCCAACCTAATGACTGGACGGACGCTGAACGCACATGAACACAATGCTCCGGATTCGTCGAGACGAGTTATTTTTTGACGCAATTTTTGCCCGGGAAAAATCATCGACGCCGTTCGGTCTGAAGTCAGCATATACCGAGAGAATTTCAAAATTTTCGAACTGCTACTAAAAATTTACGTTTTCTTGAATTAAAGCGTGGAAATAATTATACTTCGGCATCCAATCCTCAATATGACAAAGTAATACTGGTTCTACGCCAATTTGTGCGGTTTTGGGAGATGTGTCATGATCATGTGATGACATGGTCATAACCGGTGGTGCGTAGATAACACAAAATACTTCCATATTTTGAAACGTGAAAGTATGACACAATTTGATCTTTTTTTGACTGCTTTTGAGGGTGTTTAGGTCAAAAATATCAAAAAACTCACCATGCAAATTTTAAAACTCGCCTAAAATGGTAATACGCCAAGTTATCGGGATATAAAAAATATCTACATATTCTGCAAGATAAAACAAAGATTTCAATACCAAGAGCGCTCAAATCGGTTCATTTTTGTGGCCAGAAAAAATAAAAATAGAAAAGAATAAAAATGCGAATATATCGGAAGTGTTGTGAGTTATTCAAATTCCGATTAAACAGGGTGTTAAGCCTTGCCAAGACAAACCTTTCAGTTCAAGGAATTTGAAAAAAGGTCGAGAATTGAGGGAGCTATGGCCATTTTTGTAAATGACCTCAGACGGACACACGGACACTTGTTCGGGAAGTGATTCTGAGTAAATGTGTATGAGTAAACTTTTTTTTAAGCTTCGTTAAGATTCTCGATTTTTGGGCGATTAAAAAATTTTCAAAAAATAAAATTTTCCCAGAGCAGCTACTTGGCTGCCGCTTGGGCTCGAGGCCGCGCTTCCCTGCTTGCAGCCTTCCGCGGTGGTTGTCATTTCGTGCAAAATAGTACAGAAATCTTCACATTTTGAACTCATCAAATACCTATCTTTAAAATTTAACGGCAAATTTCCGGCAAAACAAACGTAACCATGCCGACGCAGTGTGAACGGGGATCGGGCAGTCCGATGAATACACGGCTCACGTGACAGGTGCAGACAGGGGGCGGCAGATGCAGCGCAGCATTCGAAGAGTGCGCGTCCTACTTGCGAGACGCACCCGCCATTCCAAATGTTTATATGGGACTACTTTCTAATTCGAAATCGACGGACCATTGGAGAATTGTATTATAAAATTTACAACTTTCAAAAGACTAATGGGCTTGGCTGAAAGCGGCAAAAAACGCGCCGAGTCAAATAAATTGAATGTTGAAAGGACGTATATTGTAAAAAACATTCCTTGCTTTGCTCAAAGAAGGCAATGGCCTTGGCAGTAAGTAACTAGATGGGTAAATTTTTATAGAAAGATCACGCTGCGTTCAGTGCTAGGTAGTTGAGTACCTGACCTATTACTTTTCAATATTTTTAAATATTCGATAATTCAATATTTTGGTTGTTGTTGGCATTCCTATAAGAATACAGGCCTATGTGTTCCAGCATTTGGGAAATAGGTGATTTTATTTATCAGATAGATTCTATATACAAAATTCTGATTTTTAGTTTTATGAGGATGTGAGTCCCCCTCCTTGCCTCACCTGCGCCGAAATTCATCTGCTCTCTATTCGGCGATCTAGCCAGGTGACATTTGCGTTATCATGTCGGTGCTAATGTGAAAGAGAAAAGCAACAGGCCGTTCCCATCTGCGCCCAAGGTGGACAGACCTGACAGCAACTATGAACTTGTGAATTCCATTGTGTTAAAACCTCGTGCTAACCCTTTTTGTGAATGCAACAAGCTGAATTTCTGTAGCATCTGCACTACGCAGCCTCATTTCTGAGGGATAGTGAATAGGTAATTTTCAAAAAGAAATCTATGAAAAACAAAAATAATAAATTTCTACTTTTTAAGGCAATAACTTTTTTTCAAATTAAAATTGGCGTTTCTTGACTTCAGGAGTGTCCATAATGAGTAACCTAAGGGTCGGTTTATCAATGCACTTGAAGCTACTTTCATAGTAGATTTATTCTCACTTAGCATTTTTTATGTGCACGTCCATGCAAATATTGTCAATAGTAGTTGCAGGTACATTGATACCTTTTGTCAGTTATCCAAAAACTGATAGCTAATCTCTTGGCTACAAATTTCTCGGAGACACAGCCTATGCGCATCCACCCAAAAATCACCCTGAAATTAGTGGCCAAGAGATTAGCTATCAGTTTTTGGATAACTGACAATTGATAAAGCGGCCCTAAATAAATTTTATGTCAATGGTAACCACCAGAAAATAAAACACCCTTCGTGCTCCTCGCATTATTGTTATTCGATGTTCCTTTGATTTACCACGTCCCAAGAAAGATGTCCTTGGTCGACTTGTAAAGAGTGTCTCGTCATCGCCAGCGACGAAACGCCGACCATTCGGAGGTAGTTTGGAGGCCACAGGTGTTAATGTACATTAAGTACCTCCCCTAACCATTCGTAATTGCCCCAGGCAAGAATCACCTTACCTTCGTTCCGTTTCATAATAATTTACTTTCCAAAAGTTGAACAGTATTTTGCTGGTACCTATCTGCTTCTGGGATGCCGAAGATTCATGGTGAGACAAGATAATCCCATTCCGAAATTTCTGTTTAAATTGTATTTAAATTTTAGTTTCAGAAACCTTATCGCCGCAATATATTCCAGATCTCCGGCACTGCGGCTTATCCGAGTCCTCGGAAAAAATGTTTTTTTCCATCCTTCGCATTTCGGGCTAAAAAAATATTTTCCTCGATCCGAGGAGAAATCAACAAGTAGATTGTTTGTACGATGTGGAGCACATGGCGGAAAAGAAAGAATCAGTGCGTTGTGAACGCGCCAGGTGAAGGCGCTGGCCACACGAGCACCTGGGGCAGATGCGGGAGCAGTTGAGCCAGGCTGCCTGTTGCTTCTCTTCTTTCTCAACATCCGAAAGCCTCCGGTCTGCATAGTAAGACTTGATTCAAGCTTTTCACATTCGGCACGAACAATGTTCGACGTATAAATCACCTGGGCCTCAAACGCTAGAACCGAGGATTGACACAGTTTCCAAAATACGAAATCCCATAGGCAAAGGGTTTTGGGGCAGATGGAGAACCGCTTGTTGCTTTTGCCGAAAGGGTTAGCACGGTGAATATACACCCTCAATCCAAATGTAGAAGAATCCACATGTCCTGTGGTTGACTTCTGAATTTCGTACACCTTGGGGGCAGATGGGAAGAGTCCTGTTACTACTATTCACGATACCCAATAGGCATGATAAGTGCGATATCACCTGGCTAGAGCAAGTGGCACCCGTCCTTCAAGCAGCATAATATGAACTCTAGTGATGGGTGTGCAGGTGAAGTTCAAAATTAATTTCAAAATGAGTATATAAACTTTCTGTACGGTTAACGTACCTTTTTCACAAGTTTACTGTTTTAAAACAGGTCGGTAGGTACCTAAAAACTGAGGCATGGAAAGTTGTGGTGTGTACACTATTATGATTTTTCTTGAGTTATTACAATGGAACCTAAACTTGCTATCAAAAAACAATAAACAGTAAACTTGTGAAATATTGTGGATGAATGATCGACCCGTGAAAACGTAACTGACCCTACCCCTGATCTGCTGACATCACTTGTGAAATAGGTAGGTACGTTAACCGTACAGAAAGTTTATATACTCATTTTGAAATTAATTTTGAACTTCACCTGCACACCCATAACTAGAGTCAACTTCGAGATCAAAGTCAACTTCGAGTTCAAAATCAACTTCGAGATCAATGTCAACTTCGAGTTCAAACACAACTTCGAGATCAAACTCAACTTCGAGATCAATGTCAACTTCGAGTTCAATCTCAACTTCGAGATCATCGTCAACTTCGAGTTCAAACTCAACTTCGAGATCAACGTCAACTTCGAGTTCAAACTCATCTTCGAGATCAAAGTCAACTTCGAGTTCAAAATCAACTTCGAGATCAATGTCAACTTCGAGTTCAAACAAAACTTCGAGATCAAACTCAACTTCGAGATCAACGTCAACTTCGAGATCAAAGTCAACTTCGAGATCAATGTCAACTTCGAGTTCAAACTCAACTTCGAGATCAAAGTCAACTTCGAGTTCAAAATCAACTTCGAGATCAATGTCAACTTCGAGTTCAAACACAACTTCGAGATCAAACTCAACTTCGAGATCAAACTCAACTTCGAGATCAATGTCAACTTCGAGTTCAAACACAACTTCGAGATCAAACTCAACTTCGAGATCAAACTCAACTTCGAGATCAAAGTCAACTTCGAGATCAATGTCAACTTCGAGTTCAAACACAACTTCGAGATCAAACTCAACTTCGAGATCAAACTCAACTTCGAGATCAAAGTCAACTTCGAGTTCAAAGTCAACTACGAGATCGATGTCAACTTCGAGTTCAAAGTCAACTTCGAGATCAAAGTCAACTTCGAGTTCAAAATCAACTTCGAGATCGATGTCAACTTCGAGTTCAAAGTCAACTTCGAGATCAAAGTCAACTTTGAGTTCAAACTCAACTTCGAGATCAATGTCAACTTCGAGTTCAAACTCAACTTCGAGATCAAAGTCAACTTCGAGATCGATGTCAACTTCGAGTTCAAACACAACTTCGAGATCAAACTCAACTTCGAGATCAGTGTCAACTTCGAGTTCAAACTCAACTTCGAGATCAAAGTCAACTTCGAGATCGATGTCAACTTCGAGTTCAAAGTCAACTTCGAGTACAAACTCAACTTCGAGATCATTTTGTTGGTTCAAATCGGTTGCCGAATATATAGCTAGTGGACGTTTTTGAAGAAACCAAATATGAAAATTAATTCGAATTTTAATTTCCTTTTTTCTTGAGGCATTGTGAAATCAGTTAAGGGAACGATTGTGAGCAAAGTGGTCACAGATGCGTCCAATGATTAATGACAGATCGGTTTCCAAAGCGGCTGGTGTGCTTAAAAATTAAATACGTCGTAAATCAGTCGCTCCTTTTAATTGTTTATTCATTCAAATGAGTGAATATTAACATAATTGAGTCAATTGTATCAGCCTGATTTGTTTCCTATGGGCCTTCGGAAAACGATTACCCCATACTACGCACCTGGAGACGTCCTCACCGAAGCAAAAGATAATTTTCATGTCCATTCGGTGATATTGGGATTTCCATAATCTAACGAGCACTCATTTATTCTGAGTGAGTGAAAATTGAGGTTTTTACGGCCAGAAAATTGTAACAGGTACGGTTAATTTTTTAATAATAACAAACAAAAAATCCTGTAGCCCTGGGGATTTTCGGACGGAAGAGCAGATGCTGAATCGTCCGAAAGTGTGTGTTTTGTTGTATGTGAACGACTGTGGTTGGTTTTGAGTGTGCTCCTGTTTTTCAATCCCTAAGGTGGAAATCGGAGCGGAAGCGCACATGGTGTCTTATGGGAATATCCGGACCAAGTGCAGCTCCTCACAGGAACCACCTTTCCAAAGGAGGAGTCACGGAAAATCAACAGGTTCCGGTGCCAATAGGATGGGATCCTTAAAAACTATCAGGATACGATATTGGTACCCAACCTCACTGATGGAAAAAATCTCGAATGTTGTTTTCTTTTATACCTGAGGTTTGCGAAGAAACTAGAAACTTTTTCCCTATAAGTATTGTTGTGGTAATTTTTACGACTATAAGTGGGATACGGTAAACAAAAAATTCAGAGTCGGTGAAAATATTGCATGAGTTTCAAAACTTGATATCGTTGTTCATATTACAATTCCAGCTTCTGAACCAACTATTTCGGCACCACATCATAACTCTGGCGCTAAATACCTATGAACAGGGCCGTCGCGTGATGTGGCGGCGCCCGGTGAGAAATTCTGTCATTTTATTACTAAATTTTATTTAAAAGATAAGGACTTCAGATAGGAAATATTTTAGTTATTTTTGCAGAATGTTCATTTTGTTATCGTAAGAACAACTTTTTAAAAATTCAGGAAAAAAATCCCGTTTTTCCTACGGTTGCGGCGCAGGGGGGCCGCCCCACCCACGCGGCGGCCCTGCCTATGAATATCAAAATTCATAAAATCAAATGACACCCCATATAGGTACGCATATCAATAACCGTTACTATCAAATTAAGCCCTCGATCATCTGAAACAAAATAAGTAATTTCAAGGAATCATTCAAAAGCTTTGCGAGTTTTTCGTCTATTGCTTTTTGGCCGGGAAAAAAACTCGGCGAAAATTAGACCAAGATGTTCGACACCTGCATTCGGGCAGGTGAAACGCAAAAGTGCATTTGGTCAGTGCCAACGTGAATGCCAGCTTGCACTTCGAGCATTCATAATCTGGTCCTCATCGAAAAGAAGCCAAAAGTCGACTCTCCGTCCCAACTCGAATGCTAGTCTACACCTGCGGCTGCTCAATCGATAACGCAAACAGGTGTACTGTACTTCTGTCGAATTGGCCTAGTGAAGTCGTTTCTGGCATTTTCCGTTTCTTGAAAAAATCAATCTATAATTTGAACCAGTTAGGTTGAAAACCATATCTTCAAAAACCAGCGCAACCGTCGATTCTGATTGATCAAAATAGAGTTTGGGACACGAATTCGCCATTATACGAGTATAATAAAGAATTTCCATTTGTCTGTCCATAAAGATCGATAAAAAAATGAGAATATTAAGTTTGTGGGTCACTAGGACTTATAATTTTCCTAAACTGGTCAATACGAAACATTGGCATTTTTTTTTACTTTGAGGTCCTGTTTATCAATTTATTCAAAGGTAAATTTATCCAAGGACGCTTGCATTAGCTAATTTCCTAGACATTTTTGGTATGATCCCAAATGGGGATAAATTTAGCTTTACAGAATTGATAAACCAGCCTTGAATTTACGAAGTAAAACCTCATAATTTACAACGTAACACAAACTTCATGTAGCACGTACCACATGGATCAAGTACTATGTCACTCGTATTAGGTAAATGGAAACCTACTACATGTAACTCGTAGTACGAGTCTCGTACCACTACCACTATTAAATAGTAAATTAAACAAAATGGGTTTAGGGGAAAAAACAGAAATTTCCTATTTTTTTCCTCTAAACCCATTTTGTTGAATTTTTAAGACACTAAAACGTTTTTTACCCGAAAACTAGGTTTTCTCCAACTGTCGGAAAATCGCACGTACGGGAAAAAACCTGAAGATCTAGTAGAGGATGTGAGCCCGACAAAGATAGAAATTGTACTTGAATTAATCTCCCCGGCTCAAGAAACGGAGAACGTGCACCTCAGAATAAAAAGTTGGGTCGAGCTAAAGGGACACCCACCTACCAAAGAAGAGCCTGATGACCGTTTACGGGTGGTCTTTAAAAACGTCACATGCGGAACAGATTGCCCTGCTACATTCAAGTCCCATTCTGTGACATTTCTATTCGAGCCTTGAATCGAGTCTATTTTAGTCGACGGATTATGCTGTATTAAACCGTGCGCCCTTGATCACGGATTTGGTTCAACTATTAATGGCACCCTTGATCCTGATGAAAGGCATTTCCAAAGGAGCGTTTCTGCCCCTTTCTCACGTTCTCCGTTCGTTGAAACCGTCCAAGGATCACGATCTGTGCCATGTGGCTCGCCAAATGTATACATTCGTAAATAAATTTATGTTACCCCTTCATGATGCATTGGAAGAGTATTTGGAGTTTATGGAGCTTAGGGATTATTCAACTTTGCTAGGCGAAAACTCATTATACGAGCTTCTTGCGATATTTTTTTATTCCAGATGCAAATTTTCTCTTCAATTATAAACAGGCAATCACTTCGTAAACAAAGGAGCAAAATCAGGACCCAGAAGGTAGCGCTGTACAGCCGACAAATGTGGCAGCTGGTCGGTATGGTTAAACGTCGAAAAAACGCATCTGGTCCTCCGCCAGGAAGATAGAACACATATTATATTGGATAGTCGTTATCAGATGACAGGCTCCTGACGGTCCAGGAAAAGGAGGGCACTGTTCCTCCATAGAATACAGACACTCGAGGGCCCATGTTTACCCTGGCAAATCACTGATAGATAAGTGGACCCAGGTGAAAGATCAACCAGCTGCCTTCGACTATGCTCGATTTCTATAATCGTGACCACCATAAACACGAGTGTAAAGGCTTAACCATCACGAAATGACCCCCTCTTGAAACCGTTGTTCGTAGGTGAGAAAACAGCCCTCTGTTCCCCGAGGTACAATGATTCGAGGTTCCGGCCGGAAGGGTTCTAATTCTATGAACAAAGCGAAATCCTCTAGGAAGACCGATGGTCTGTTCTCACTGGACAATAGACGATATTAGTGAATAGGGAGCTGTAAAGATTCGGGCGAATCTGGTAATAGGATATCGGCCAGAAGATTTTTTGGTGATAAATTTTTTTAACCGACTATAAAATGAAGGAGGTTACTCAAATTGACTCGTCCTTAGGGGTTTTTCGTCATTACCTACCTACTGTCGGCCCTATAGGGCCTAATATATTAGATTGAACATCTGAGTACCAAGGACATCTCTTCACTTGAACATCCAACTTTGAAGTCCGCGCCTTCATTAATTTTAGGGCATAAGCTACAGTATAAACGAAATGAAGTTACCGACTTCAAAGTTAGACGTTCGGACGTTGAATCGTAGGACAACTCTCTACGTAGGAATTATCCTACGATTGGTATTACGTCATGCGTGACCTCATCATTTTTCCCCTTGTATTTCTGTTTTTTGCTTTTTACTTTTCTATGCGTTTTTTTAAGGCGGTTTTATGTTTTGCTGATTTTTTTGTGACATTTACAAAACATAACATCTAACCCCGGAATGTAGCAGACTTACGAAGTGACAGGCAGACAAAAAGCGCTTAAAAAGGTACTTGCTTCTCGGTCGTTCCACTTGAGAGTACAACGCTTCTTATTGAATGGTTTCTTTTCGGCGCAGCACGGTATTTGTCCGATAAATGGAAATTATGACTCACGCATTACGTCATTGAAAAATTTTCATTACAAAAATTGTATAAATAATCGTCAAATTTCTGAGATGCTATTCCATGGAGCCTTGACAGCTTCTTTCCGCAGATCTTCTCCTCAGCTTCAGAGGACATTGTTATTCAAGAGCTTATCGAGCTAACTTCGCTTACCGTACTCAAAGTCATCCTTTCGAAATTTCGCAGAGATGATAGCTTCCCTTCATAGTGCAAGTTTTGGTTCCCTTCCGGGGAAATTTCATCGTTATCTTGAGCGGCGCGGTTATCTTGGCACGTGACAGTTGAAAACGGCGATGTTTCGAAGAAAATGTATTTAGACACGACGAAGTTTCTGTCAGTTAATTGAATAGGTGCAAACTTTGCTGACAGCATTTCATACATCAAATGTCCCCCAGCTATCTCGAGGGTCAGTATTGTTGCGAAACGTTGGACTCCGTTTGGCATTCCATAAGAAGAAAATTAATAAGATGCTTGGTTGCTAAATCTGATGGCATTAATTTCCGTCATGCGTCGTTTTGTCTCAGGTAATTTTTCGTTTTTTTTCCAAATCCGATCCTTCATCCTTAGGCTCGTCATGTCTCTGATGGGAATGGCCCTCGGCTCTTCCTCCAAAAATTAAATATTTGGGACGGTTTTTATCAAAAAATCTTATATTAAACTAAATGCCGAAATGCCAAGTAGATACCTAGGTATTGGATGAAACGTTCGAGGGTAGTGCTCACATAGGGGAAAGTGACCTAATATGAGACACATGCCTAATATGAGATAGCGCTCTACAGCCTCTGTATGGTGCTATTCTCCAGCGATTTTTCCGTAAACTTATACCTAAGGATGTCCTTGAGTGGAGGAATGGCTGAATCACCCAATTCCATCTCTGTGGAGGCCTCAGTTTGCGATAAGGTGGCCAGCGTGTGAAGTGAAATTTTTTTAATCAGTTTTTGCATCGATTTGACACAGACAAGGTACGTATTTTCTTAGAACTAAACTAGTGGAAAATGTTCGAAATTTAATGTAGTTTCCATTCCTCATTTTAGTTTCCTTCTTATCTGTATTTTCTAGAGTCTAAATGAAAGATCAATGATCAAGGGCAAACTGCCTATTATGAGATACTACAAGTGCCCCAATATGAGATATCTCATTTTAGGGATAAATGAGCAAATTTCTTGTTTTAAATCAAAACCTATCGTTTTAGTATGCAAAAGCTTCTGCAATATGAAATTTATCAATTTATCTCGCCCTTGATTAATTTAACATGAGTGTTATCGGAAATGGGAACTCGTCTCAGATGGCTCCAACAAAAAGGAAAACCTGGACTAAAGAAGCAATCACTTTACCTGCAGATATTTTTCATTTTATTTTGCAAAACTTTTGTCGTATTGTTTTCTTTTTTTTTTTTTTTTTTTGAGGGGACATTTTTGATTTGAAACTTTCTTTTTTTTACATTGCGTTTTTACATTACATTGCTTTCTCTGGTCAGTCTCCCTCCAAAAATTACGTAAGGATATCAACCTAATGGTTACCAAATTTTTGAAGACTGAAGATTACCTTGTTTCTGAAGATTTCATAGAAATCTCAACCAAAGATTGTTAACCTAATTTTGAAAGCTGACCGTATTTTTGTAATTTTGTAAGGCCATTACTTGAAACACTTTCTAAGGATATTATATTAGTAGGAATCTTAACCCTATATAGTATTGATTGTAAGTCAGAAATTCATTTTGTACCTTTATATGAATGAAATCTCTAACAAAATTTAGATTTTCATTATTCCTAACAAAGGAAGTCCTAATATGAGACTGTCTCATTTTAGGAACAGCATGTATCTCATATTAGGCAACCTGTTGCCCAATCGAACAAGCTGGACTGATTTCGAAAAATTGATTTTTTCGAGCATCTGAATAAAGATTGGTTGAAATTTCAATAAATATCTTTAAAAGGGAATGTTAATGAACAAATAAAACCAAAAACTGATTTTTTTTATTGCGTTCAAGTGGTCATTAGCGCCTTCTGAAAAAAAGTATCTCATATTAGGTCACTTTCCCCTACACTCGAAAAAATTCCACCAAATACCTTCCACAAATTGAATAAATTGATCTTCAGTGGCAGGGAAAACTCAGTTCAATTGATTTGTAATGACAGGTTCGTGCGTGTAAGGACTCAAGTAGCAGGTACCTTGAAAAAGTTAATTGGCATTGTTTGCAGGTGATCGTATAAATTCGGATTGTCCAATAACAAGGTACCCACCTCATTAACGGGCTAATCGAAAATTACTAAGCAAACTCGTCAAACACGAATTAATATTAATTTTCCAACGAGGAGCGTTTAACCGCGATTTTTTCTCGTAATTGTAACATAATTGGTAACCATTCGGACCGAAGCTTCCCAATTAGTCCGCTCGTTTATCAGATACAGACAACCAATTCGAGTTATGAGATGCTCCGAAACGCATTCGATCCCTATCAGGTGCGTCGGATGGAATTAATGTTTTGCTTGATTGAAGGGCCATTGGTTAGGTTATATTTGGAGTTCGTTTCTTGGGGGCCGATAATTTGAGCCTCCCTTGCGGAAATGAAGCACCTGCTAATGGGGAAGGAGGACTCGAAACACAAGTCCATCGACATGGGCGATTTTCAGTTCAAAAGTTGCCGGAGTTCAAAAATGAATGATATCGTATTTTCTCAATGAACGATAAAAATTTAGATATAGGTACCTATTGCAAGACTTGGCGCATACTGTCTATGCAAATTAATATTGTCAAAAAATTAGCAATCGCCGTCATGGTATCCTTCAATGGGCTCATTAAACGTGATATTTATTTATTTTTTGGGATTTTTAATTTATTTTATTTTTTCATTACTGTTGAAAGGTCTCCTCATCACTGAAAAAATTTGGTAAATATTAGGGTTCGACATAATAATATTATGACCGGCATATTATGCCGGAACTACCTATGCCGTCATCCTCTCAGCTCACACTCTCTCACTCGCTCTCGCTGGGAAGGATCTGGGGAGAGGATAAACGGCTCACGTCTTCTTGAGCTAAATTTGAATTTCCGGTGATTTTGAAGAGTGCTAAATACACTATAGTCGAAAATGAAATTTCGACACCCCATAAATCCCAGCTCAGCCACCTGTAGAAAATTATAATAAGAAATCACGATATGATATTCATAAATTAGGTATATTCATGATATGATTCTACGTATTATGAAGAAAATTCAATTGGAAAACTTTACGTTTACTGGCTTCGGGTAAAGGCTTCTCAGTTTCCTCCCTTGAAAACGACTTATGGATTATCTTCTTTAGAAAGAAGTTCGGTAATAGATGTACCCCTTGGGAGAAATGCTACCACCAAAACCCATTCCTTTCATGGCATCCCATTACAATGGATGTCTGCCGAACATTCTATGCTCATGCAAATTTTCGATTCAACTGGCACAAACAACAAGAATCAAACAATATCAGTCAACCCTCGCCGTCGTATTATTTTCTCGTCTATTTTCTCCCATTATTTATCGAGGATCTGACTTCGATATCACGAACGGGGTTATCTCAAGGTCCAGATGTCTTCACGTAACCCCTTCGTAGAGATCCCAGGTTACCTGGAGGCTTCTGATAAGCTCCGTGGGAAGACAGCTGCAGCCTGGAAACACGCATTTTCTATATGACGGTCTGGCCTCTTTTGATTAATTACCGGGGCTGCACGATCACAAGAAGAAAAGGATTCGGCTACTGGTCCAATCAGAACACCTTTGCCGACCCCTCCTGCCCAAAGTGAGTCCTTATTTTCATAAAGGGTTGCACTTTTTGTAAACCCTACAGGGAAACTACCCTGACATCCCTTGTTTTCAGCTGCACTTCGTTTTTGATACCCAAGGAAAACAAACTTAACCGTCTGAAAATCTACAGGGGTCGTACGATGACCAATTTTGTTGATTTTTTGTACAGTAGGTAAACAAAAACAGAATTAGCTCAAAGATTGTTCACTTAAGTTTCCAACTGAGAACCAAATTAGAATTTCGTTAATAAATGGGCTTTTTCCTACGTAAGTGTCGTTTCTAGGGTAGGGCCTACCTAACCTGTATATTTTAGGCCTACACGGTGTAGGCTACACCATACAATCATGCTCCTGGAACTAATCTATGTTCTGGAACTATAACATGCTCTGGGAACTATAATCTAATATAAGACAAGTACAGTATAGCATTTTTTAAGTCAATTTGAGAATTTTACAAACCAATTTGAGAATTTTCAAAAAATAAATTGAGAATTGATCGCATCAGTATAATTCTTGTTTAATGGTCGAACCTCCAAAATTATTTAGGGCTTAGCACCTGGATTTACAATACAGTCCACAAGGTGTTCGCCGATTTCGGAGGTTTAGCCATCGTCTGAATCAAAATTAATTGAATTGAGTCCGGCGAAATAATTTAATGGATAACCAGCAAGTTAGAAGTTTCACTTCGAGTTTTTATATCGCCTAACAACTTGAGAACTGATAAAGGAAAGGGTCTCAGCTTTCAGGCAGGTGTCTAAGGGTAGGATGCACCTTGCCAAAATATAATTCCTACTGTCAATTCGATGTTATGGGTTACGCATAGTCAGAGTTCCCGCCGAGTAGATAAGACGAATAAATTAGAGCCTTTTTTAATTGTAATAGTCAGATGAGCAGATAATGCGTGAAACAGGTGGATCCAGTGACCACCTGATGGCTGATGCAGGTCAAATAAATGAAACTGCCTCCGATGATAGGAAAACTATATTATTTGTTTGTTATGCCCATAAATATTTAACAGGTATGTCTATTCAAAAGCCTCTCAAAGTGTATGTTGCCATCAAGCTGGCTTTGAATGTTTTTTGGCATGAAAAAATGTTATTAAAAAGTTGAATGGAATAGTTTGAAATTACTTTGTTATTCCGTTTCAATACCATATTTTTCAATTCAAAAAATTTAGTACAGAAAATCAACCTATAGGTAGAAAAATTTTTAAAACAAGTTTTTTGTGTTGGAAAAGTATGTTTTTTTTTTCAGGAAAAATTAGAAATCAATTTTTTATAAAATTGAGAAAAATTGAGGAAATTCATAAAATTGGTGAGTGAAAAAAAAACAGGAAAATTTATTATTAAAATGCAGGCAGTTAGATTAATTGGATAGAAACAGCGTGGCGCAATTATGAATGCTCTCAGCACAGAAGGATGTTACTCATTGAAAAATACCCATACCTTATTTCATATTACATCCTTCGAGGAAAAGTCAACAGCGTTATTTATAGTAGGTCAGTAATTACGTAAAATGATTCTCCTCGCAATGTGGGTCAAAACAAGAAAAACTCACAGGCGGAATCAATTGACTTAGTGAACCAAACATTGCTCTATGTTGTTATTATGTAAATCACCAGCATTTTCATTGGAATATTCTCCATTTGCAAGTTGGCGGCATGTCGAGCTTACGAATACTAGGGGTAATACATTATTATACAAAAATAACACTATTGCCCAGTTGCTACTTCACGTCTTGAAAAATTATTGCCTGCGTCTCAAATTCAATTGAATTTTCTAAATTCTGGGCTCATGAACCGATACAATTTATTTAATAATACATTTATTTATTAAAATTTATTATAGGTATTTAGGCCCGTATTCACATCACTTCCTATCTGGCTTCTTAGGACGCCTCCTACTTGGAGGCCCCCTTAACATATAGGACGCCTCCTTTGAAAAACGTTATTCATGAACTCTCCTAGCTTCTCGGAAAGGGGGCCTTACAGTGGGAGGCCCCCTTTCGAAATTTCAAAAGTGACGCCACGGAGCTTATAAAAATCCGCACTTCAAGCCGCGTTCACACAGCAATCGCATGCGATTTTACTATTTTTGACAACATTTATGTCTACCATGTCAGTAAAAGAGGTAAGTTATACAACAACAAAAGTTTTTTTGGGCATTTAATTTTGGAATGTAAACAAACAAGTTATTTTTCGATCACTTCTTGATCATCTATAATGGAACTTGTGTTTTTCGTCCTAATTTCAGTGATCTTGGAGAAATTCTGGTGTAGTTCTCGTTACAGGGTACCTAATCAAAAATTACTGCCAATCGAAAAGAATGCGAAGTATTTCATACATCTGAACGCGGAAGCCCGAAATATTCATCTCCAAAGAATCGTGTACCTACTGAACTGGCAGAATGCAATGACCACTGTTTTGCGGTTTTACGTTGAAAAGCATTGTGAACACCTGTAATTATTTACATACCTAATTAAGTACCTACTTACTTACTGTACTCATGAGTGAAAAATAAACGTCTGATCATAAATCTTTTTTTCCACAATAATCCTGGTCAAAATGGAACAGTTTGCAGGACTTTGCATAGTTGCGGCTATTTTGGAGCTTTTTCATCATTAAATGATTGATGACTAGAATTGATTGATTGAGAATAGATTTATGACTAGATGATGACTAGAAATTTTCTAGTAAGAAATCCATCAAGTACCTAGGTATGAACATAAATTATCTTTTGCTGCTCTTGTTTGTCTGAGTGATTGCACAGGTTAATCATTGACTTGATGAAAGAACACCGGAATTTCCCAATAATGGAATTGGCAAGGTACTATCAAGACGAATACTGGATAAATTAATTTATTTTACAATAACTCGCATCATGCCACGCAATAAATTCGGCTTTAAGCGTAGGTACCGTACCCCTGGATCGATACAAGATACAAAACAATACAAGAGGCTTATTTCTGATGGTAAATGTACATTTTTATGGGTGAGGGGTGCTTCACTGTAGGGGTACCCTCTGAGAACCTCTTCGCTTCAGCTCAGGAACTTGTGCGTCCAGAGATTTCAAATCATTCGTGCGCTGCCGACGGACCCATCAATCATCATCGCTAGTATTCACCTGAAATAAAACGAGCGAAATTTGAAAAATGGGAGTCAGAGAAAACCATTACCTAACTAGCATGGAGGTGCCGATTTCGTGAAAAACAGCCAACTGTAATCTGACTCTACAACAGTCAGTACTACAACCGAAGGCATTAGATTAGGGTTTTGAATACTGAGTACTTAATATATTACTTGGAATCAGCAGAAGAACATGAAATTCGTAGGTATTGCCTACTTCTGGGTTAGCTAAACCGCTGATGCGCCTGATCTATGTATCTACTCCTTACCTACTTTTTTTTTAGAATTCTAAACTCCTAATGAGGAATAACTACCCATTATTTGAATGAATAATATTCCCATAATATTATTATGAGCACTTACCAGAATCGTCCGAAGAGCTCCGAAAAAATACACGTAACGAAACGAAGGTACACGATTGCTGTCTTTTGTCCAGAGGCGCTCTCAGACCATTGGAAATGTTTTTATCTTGATTTCCTAGCACAAATTCGATGAAATCATCCGCGACGAAGAAAAATAAATAATTAAACTGAATGGAACGAAATGGATGAGCGATCGGAAGATAAATTCGCGGTTTGTTTACACTGGGAATGCAAGATGGCTGCCGTCTGGTGAAGTGAAAAACCGAGTAAGGCCCCCTTTCGGGCCCAAAGGCAGCCCGATTGCTACCTAACGAAAAGGGGCCCTCAGGAAAAGGCTCCCTCAAGTTTCGGCGCTCCTAAGCCCCTTTAGGAAGCTTCATGAAACGGTTTTTCGTATAGGAGCCCTCCTTAGGACGGCCCCTAAAGCTTAGGAAGTGATGTGAATACGGGCCTTAATATCATAAAATGAACGCCGGATTAAGCTTTTTACTATAGGAAAAACTTGGTTTCGATTAATAAACTATTTTTCTGCTATTTTATTTAGGTATGTGAAAAATTGAGAAAAAGTTAAAAACAATTTAGTAAAGTTTTTGACGAATGTGCCTACCTGAGTCTGAAAAACATATTATAAGGTGTGTCTTCATTCCAGTTTCAAAACTACTAGTCTGATTTTTTTTGAGTTTTTAAATGCCCTCATAAATGCCATCTAACATGGAGAGCACGCAGCAATAGATTCTTCATGTTCAAAAATCCAAAAAATTTCTCAAATGGCTCTTCTCCATTATCTCATGTCTTAATCGCTCCATTGTGACAATGATTCGCCCATTTGAGGAACATCTAGCCGTATAATCCACCCAAGCTATAAATCAAGATGGATTCTTCGTCCTCTGTCTTCCCTTCCAACGATTCGTGACTTCCCCCTTTAGCCTCATTCAAGTCCGTGAAGTCCCTTATAGGAAAACTTATTTGTCAACTGAAGTCGTCTGAAGTTCATTCCCTCGCGGATGATCTAAAGCTACAAAATGTAATGTCCCCGCAGATCACGACGTGGATATCATTGCCTTTATCGTATTGCTTTTCTCCGGTTATTGATCCCTCGTAAGTTATCCGAATTTATGGCTTGAGGACAATGCTGGGTAGATTGAGGGAGAGATTCGAATAGGCAGGCATGGTCTCTATTGTGAGACTATTCTCGATGTAGGGTAAGCATATGGCCAGCTATAGGACCACTTTGAGGATTTTCTTCTCATGGAGGCTCTCGAAGTATGCAAATGCCAAAATTTTAGCCTAAAGATGATTTGTTCACAAAAGCGAAGCAAAATTATTTTTCAACAACTACCTACCTATCTATAATGATCAGGTAATGTTTACAGAATATTTATTTACGTTATTTGGTACATTCTGTACATGAATGGGCCTCCACTCCATCGTATTCGTATGGTACTCACTGCTATTAGGATGGTATTAGATTTGAAGATCCTCAGAGTGCTTTGATCTCTAAGACGATTTTCCATGCGATCATTGTTGCTAACGAATGTGAACCTCCGAACCGGTCCGATGACCCCTCCTAATGAGGTATGCTCAAGTTTTGAACTACCTTCCATGATTGTGCAGTTTTATACTTGAAAATAACCGAGGGCGTAGCCTCCATTCTTCATTTTATTTACATTCCGATTTCCCATCAACCCTTCCAACTGTCACGAGAAGAAAGAGCAATTCGATGTCATTGTTCACCTATAACAAGATTTTTTACGGAAGGGCCCGACGTTTTTTAGGTTAATAACAGGATTCCGATCATTCAAGGATGAAGTCTTGTTAGGGGTGAATCTACAAATCATCTTACCGACGCAGTCATCTTTGAATGGGCTACCTCAATTTTGGGATTGTTTCTCTCATGCATTCGATTGCCGTTTATTGAATTAGATACCTCAAAACCTAATTTATCATCACGGAAGCATTCGGTATTTTTGAGGAGCGAGGCCGACGTGGCCCCAGAGTTGTGGTGGAACCAGGAACACGGAGCCTCCTACTGCCCATCCGGAATTTCGACCGGTCCCTTGGGTTGCAACCATATTCACCTTGGCTTTATCACAAGGGCAGAGATTACGACGTGCCGAAGTTCTTTGCGTAGGTATGTATTCTAAGCACCACTGATGAATTTTTCTTCCGTATCCGCACTATATCTCATATGTCAAAACGTTTACCTATCTAAGAGCGAATCATTCCCGTTCTTACGAATTCATCCAAAGACAGTTTTATTTTTGGACATCGCTGTACACGTACGTGGACCTAAAGATGAAGACCGTGAGAATATTGGGACTGTGCGCGAGGAATGTGCCCTGTTCCGAGAATCGTGTCCGGGATCGGGGAGTCTCTTCGTGAAAGAGTCGAATTGATATTCAAGAGAAGTGGCCTCCTGGTCTGTGGTAGACAATGAGGACTACGATACTAAAGATAAACCCGGGCGGAGTTGACGGGGGCGCAAAGTGAATACCATATCATCGCCTGGGCTGTCCCAACGTTACTCTATAGGTATGTAGGTATACTTATTTCAAGAAATTCTGATGCCCTCAAAAAATTGAATATCCAGTGCTTGGAAAAACTTGCTGATTTCTTTTCTTCGAGTTATAACCTTACTTCCATTTTATCTTTTCCGTAAAACGCGTCTCTTGAGGATTTTGGATAGCCGATCGTCCTTTCGGGGTAAGTAATCGAATAGGAAATGAAAAATTGTCAGGAAAAAAAAGGTGCGCACTTTTTGAGCCGGATATTTGAGAAAATAGGGGGGAATGGCGTGCCGATGTTGTTTCTCATGAGAAAACAAATGGAAAACGTTTCGAAGGGGATCCTGAAGATGATGGACTGATCGATCGACGACAAACTGAACCCTCCTGGAGAGAAGTTCAGCGGTTATTCCGTGCCTACCTCCGTCACGGTGATTTTCTTCAAGCCGTGACTTATAAAACCGATAGCTTCCAAACTACAATACACTCCATTTCCTTCCTTTGAGTTGAACATCTTCAGCTGAACACGCGATCCATTTTCTCTGGCTATATATGGTTACCCAAATGCCAAGTTCGACGGTGAATTTCGAACGATGGGAATCATTTAGGCCAGCCATAACATTAAGCATAGGCGCATTAAAAGTTAAATTTTGATTTTATTGTTTTCTCATTTTCCTCTTTCTGTTTCCTGCAACGTGCGATGGATTTTTCCATTTCCCCCTAGTTCTAATCACCAGCTGAAAAAATATTTTTTTAAATGGTCCAATTCTCGAGTTTGGTTTTATTTGTTTAATGCTTGACTGCTGAAAAACTTCAATTTTATGAAAGTGAATACGATTAATCTTATGGGGTATTTAACGCTCTATTCGAGGGTAGGTATCCTTTATTTTGTTATCGCTCCAAAACTTGAGGGACTTATGCCCTTTTAACTGTCACAAAGTCGAAAACGTTTAAAATTCTTCCAAGCAAAGAAATAAAGGTAGGTAGGGTCAAGTGGGGTAATTATGAACATGGGGTAATTAAGAACAAAGTATGTTTGCGCCCCTGTGAGCAATGGAAAAATCAAAAAGATGTAGCAATCGAATGTTCATTCTCTCATTGATAGGTTACGACTTTTTTTTCTCCAATTTGGCAACGCCGATGACGCCATTTACGTGTTTATCAAAAACCTTATTAAAAAGTTTGTAAAACAGTTTTTTAGTGTTTGAGGTTCTTCCCTCTTCTGGCTGAAAAAATTGTGTTAAGTTATTGTTTTCAATATTTTTACATGCGTTAATTGTTTCTTCAACAATTTTATACGGAAAACAAAAAATTTAAATTATTTAAGGAATCGACCCTTGTAAGAAAAAAAATCTCAATGGTGTGGCCCTACAACAGCCGCAAAGGACAACTCAATACGGAGAAATACAAGGAAATAGAATAAAAGAAAGAACCGACAGAAAAGACAGTTGTTTTAGGGTAATTAGAGCTCTCGATAAAAAAAAATCCAAAACATCGAGTACCTAGACACAGAATAAAAAATCTCCTCAATATAATAACTGTCCGTCAGAGTAGTTTTTCGTTTAAAACCAGGCAGCTGAGGAGGAGAGGGTATAAAAATCGGACTGGCAGGTGAACTGCACCTGTATCGCGTCTACGTCACCGCATCTGCCTGAAGTAGGCCTACCCTTTCCACGATGTCTCCGAAGACCTATTGACGATTTCGTAATTGACGAATACCCAAAAATCATACAGAAATATGAAAATGGTAATGAAAATTCTGTACATATCATTAGGAAAACACCAGTTTTTCTCAACTGGACATCGCATATGCCGGCCTTACCAGATAGCTGAAAATAGGTAATAATTTTACCGCGCAACATGAAAATTGATTTTTGGAGCAATTGTCTACTTTTTTTGGAAAATGATTAATTTTTGAAAAAAATTTCGTAGACATTTATATTGAACAATAACTAGGTACTTAGGAATTTGATAGGGGACGATATGGTAATAATTTTTCTGCACAACATAAAAGTTGGTTTTTGAAAATTTTGTCTATGTATTTTAAAAAATTATTATATTTTGATTTTTTGAAAAAATCAAGTTAGATGCATTTTTTTGCAATTTTAGAATAATTTTAGGTATTAGGTAAACCATACCTAATTACTTTGGAATTTGATACAGGACATTATGGTACAATTAGCTGAAAGTAGGTAATATTTTTCTCCACAACATGAAAATTGATTTTTGAAAAAATTGCCTTCCTATTTTTGGAGCATTATTATACTCTGATTTTTTGAACAAATTTTTTTAGACTTACCTATACATTGAACAATACCTACTTACTTTGGAATTGATATGAAACAATGATTTTGGTATTTGATGAAGAACAATAAGAACCTAGGATTTTGATGCACAAAAAAAAAAGAATAATCATTTTTGAATGGAAAAACCTTTTTTTTTAAGCGCAATTATAACTGAAGAATCAGTTGAAAAACCTCGGCTCCCAAAATCTAGTGGCACCTGTCTTGAATGGGTCAGGGATTATTGAGTAGGTTAGTCAAAAAATACCTCGAAGCCTCTAATAACTGGAAAAAGGTCTAATGAATAACCCTTTAAAACTTCAATCCCGATAGTTTTTATGGATGAGCAATAATTATTTCATTTATGCGAGAGCCTGAGGATATTTTCAACCTTTTTGGACCCAAGGGCTCATCCAGATTCATTAACAGGAAGTTAATTCACTGAACCTGGCTCGAACCTTTTAGGTAGGGGAAGGTCATTTCTCTTCCTGTAATCTACATTTCGTTCAGACTCACGTTCATCAGACTAGAGGCCTTGATATCATGGGCACATGGCTAATGAGAGATGACTATCTCTCATCAACATACTAAGCAGTCTTTTCGTCCTCATCGCGGTAGTTACGTTCAGCAAATGCTCAGTAACGGTTCATTCTATCGTGCTGCAGACGGTTTCATTAGGATTATGACTTTTTTTGAGTAATGATCTGGATACCAATTCGCATACGAATCCGCGAAAAAAAACTCCGAGGCAAAGAGAACTAGCATTTTTGGAAGGACGGTTAACCCAAGCATTGAGTCGCAAAACTTGTCAAGTTGATTTTTATTGCATTTGAAATTTATGGCTGCCAGTTGGAATTAAGAAAATTTCCACTCTGAAGAGATATGCACCATTCATCGTCGAAAATCCTAAATTCAACCCAGGTACGCCAAAGGATTAAACAAAAATATTACCTACCTATACAATTTTAAGGAAATGGTTAATTTTTGTTAAGGTAGGTACAAAATCCCCAGAAATCAAGATAAATCTTGGTTTTACATAGTTGGCAAAATGGGCTCTAAATTATTGCTAAAACCATGGACATTGAATAGTAGGGCTAGCCAAGGAATATGATTGGTCAAGGCGGCGTCGGCGAAGGAGCCAAGAAACCTCATTGGCTGGCCCGTACCTCGCCCACTTGCACACTTTTTCTACCGCTAATACTTTCACCTTTTGTCGGCCATGCACTCACCGATTGCTGGTGGAGGGGGTGAGGGAAAAAATTGAGATTGGTCGAGGTGGCGTCGGCGATGAACCCAGTAAATTTGATTGGAGTTACGGGTGATTCTCAAAAAAAAGCAACTTTCATGTTAATCGACCATAACTCGGGAACCAATCATCTGAGACTCGTGATTTTTTTTTCTATCTGTTCACTAGGCGGCCGCTGACGTAATCCAACCCAAAAAATAAGGGAGGGGGATATTGGAAGTTATTTATTGCTTATCAAACGTTCAAATGTTCAGTTCCGTGCCCTGTAGCAGTATACGTTTTCAAGATTCGAAAGGTGAGTATTGATTGAAATCAGCACATTTCCTTGAAAAAAAATCCTTGAATCGATTCAGAATTAGTTCTTCTTTATGTTTTGCAAGCTTATATCAACATTTCTTTCGAATTTAGTCGGCCACGGTACCTCAAACTTGTGTACATGATTTTGAGTTCAGTTCCATGGCTTCATCAAAAAAGTGTCCATTCGCATCGAGTATGAGGGACAAAAGCCGGGAAACTGCATCAGTAGTTGGCAAAACTGTTCGCCTCTATGGCCCTACAGCAGCAGGGCGCTTACACCTCTCATTGCTCCGCCAGCGCTCCTGAGGTGAACATGAACGCGTGGGTGTTTTTTCTCCATTCCTTTCCATGCCCCTATAGAATCAATTCTAATTCGACGCTCATGCTAATTTTTTTGCTTTCAACGCATTCTACTCGTCTGTTACCATTAAGAAAAATTAAATTTAGCACCTTAAATTATTTTTACAGTAGTATACAATGGATTGAAGAACGATTTTTCAGTTCCATGTCCCAATCAAGTTCCTTCCCATGGCCCTATTGATAATGTGATGTGGCCGTGGGACCGACGGTAAGGACATGGGAGTGAAAAATCAGCAGTATCATTGCAGTTTTTTAGATTTTGATGGTTTTAAGTTGAATTGAAAATAGCGTACTTGATTGTTTAGTGATGTGAGAACCCCTTTATTATTTCAAGTTGTTTTATTCAGGAACTACGTCGATGGCTCCACCAAAATTGTTCACTCCAGCAGAAATAAAGGAGCGTAGAAGGCTCCGGAAAAAAGCCCGGAGGGAAAAAAATCAGAAACGACCCAGTCCTACCATCTTATTGTGCATCAATGTGCCAGTGGTTTTATTATTAAAATTAAGTTATTTTATTCCTATGATGAGTTTGATCTCAACCGAGTGTTTAAATGTGATCTACTAACGAGTAACAATGTTAGAAAAAAGTTTGAAATTTTTCTGAGCAACAAAATTTTAAAAATTGACTCGACCCAAAAAGTTGCTTTTTTTTGAGAATCACCCTTACACTCAAATAGCCAGCATTCGGATAGTGTATGGCTGACTTTATGTTACGATTTTTGGGTAATTTCTGAGATCTTTAACTGCTATGTTAATGGTGAATTCGTACGTCCAACTTGGAAGCTATCGCTGCAGCAGGCCTCGTTACCTCAGGTACCAACTGGTTCGAGTCGGATTGTGGACTGGTCTTCCCCGGGCCTTTTTGATTAATGGCCAATTAATGGAAGAAAACTCCGGTAAAAAGCCCTGAAGAGGGTCCTCAACGTCGGGAAGCCTGCAAGCTGACACCTTTTTTCAATTCGTACCTATTAATCAAAAGTGCATCTTATACGCTCGGGCCAGATGTCGTGCATCTAAATTATCTAGAAGACATTTCCACGTTTCATTAAACATGCGACTATGACTGTTAATCAAATTTTCTGCTGTTGTGAATTGTTAACTAGGTGATGATTGATGTTCTGTGAGTTTCTTTGAACGGGGAGAATACAATTGACAGCTGGGAATGGTTTTTTAAATTTTATTTATCACGCCAGGTTCCAGTTTGGCTGAATTATTCCCACATAAAAATATTTTATCAAAGGGCAAGGGCAAAAAAAATCAAAAATTGCGCAGGAGTTCTCACGTAAATGAAATATTACGGTGTCGATAAATATGAGGTAGGTAAATTCAAACCACCCTACCACGAAAAGGAATTCTGGGAAAGTTAACTTTGAGTCATACCAAAAAAATACTGGATTGCATACAACCTAATGGGCATATTCAGATGTCATTCGTGACGCACACGTTTTGACGAATTTCGTAAAAAAATATGAATAGAACTTTTCAACCCTTCGTTTCCAATGGATAGGATCGTCTCGCTGAAGATGACACCTTTGCTACCCCGATACACGTAATTCGATTATGGACGAACCTGTTGGAGCATAACCACTGAGTCAGATGTCATCTTCCTATTGACGGATTTGACGCTCGAAGACATCAGCACAAGGGTTGCATTTCCATGAACGTTTTTTTGGACAGGGTGAAATTTGTGTGCCTATAGTTCTGTTAAACGATAAACCTTCCCCATGAGTGAAATCGACAGATGTGGTATCCATTGGGAGGTTTGTTCATTCGGTTTTCTGAAGGAGCCTCGTTTTGGGGGGGAGTCCATCGTTCCTCATTGGCCAATGGCCTGTGACCCACTGAGGGCCCATAAAGTACAGATGAGGGGTTTCACCCCTTCAGCATGTTCGACCAAGCTGTCGACTAACTGATGATCTACAACCGCAACATTTTATTCCCACAAGAATAAATTCTAGAATAAATTTAAAATCAAATAATCGCGCCTGAAACTGAATTGTTAGAATGTTCGATGAAAATTGGATGAAAAAATTTCATGAAAATTTCATAATGACGAATAAGAATTATGGATGCAATATTGATATCCCTGTACCTCTATGAGCAAATAATTTGAAACACAATGTTGAATTTTTTTTTTTTGTGTGTGCTAATTTTTGGTATTGCTGACGTGCTACCTTTTGCGGCATTATAATGCCAGCAGTATACTGTAGAATATTCAATATTGATCGTCAATTTCTATCCAAGCCGTCGATTTCTATCCATTTTCATCATCAGTCATCAAAAATATTATTGGCAGCTCTTTCGTTCCGGACATTCGGAACGCGTTCCAGGGGCGTCGCGCAGCGATGAGATATTCGAAGTTCAACTATAGACTGGGATGGCTATAGTCAGCATACTACTACGGACTACCTGCAGAATGTAAATATAGTCCTTACTAAACAAGCGACGGTCTTCAGACCGGTGACAGATTGGCCGCACTCGAGCCTGGCGCTATTATCTAGGCCTATGGCCTCCGTGAATAGCTGTCACTCATTTTTTTAACAAGTTATCGACGATGATATTGTTGCCAAATTCGACACGCCGACCGCCAGTAAAGCACGTTGGATTCTTACGAAAGTAAACAACGGCTGAAATGGAGAATGAGATTTTGAAAATTTTACCACGAGTGGGCATTTTTTAGGGTGGGTTCATTGATGCAGTTTATTCGTCAAATAAACATTACTCTCAGAATAAATAGTTTCTCGTAAATGTAGACTATGAATTTCCTTGCTAACAGTATCCATAGAAAAATTTATTTGGAGAATAACTAAATTGATGAATTCAGCCTTAATTGACCGTTACGTTTATATTGGAAAAGTAAAAAATGTCAGGGGAAAGTTGTATAAATTTCTTCACACCCGATGTGCTAAAAAATATTTTGTAGGCACAACATTTATAGAATATCGTTAAAAACTCGGTCAAAAATACCTTATATCTTTGTGCTGGGGGGGGGGGTCAAGATTCTATCTGGGATGAAAATGGTCAACAAATTATTTATAGGAACAGTTAGAGCGGATTGCTCTTGAATAATGCTTTGAAAAATATTAATTTGATATCAATGTCAATATAATGTGAATATCTGTCGTATTACCCACTAATTTCTTTGATATTTTGGCCTACCCTACCTGAAACACGCCGCACTTGCGCTTGAAGAAACTTACATTCCAGGGGCATAATATTCTTTCTGTCGATGTGAGTGCTACGTTTGCACCTGGCGGTGAGTTTGGTTTGCTTTTCAGCTGCCGCACGATTTCTTCATGAAACTTTCAACATTTGGTGTAGGACGTCATCGTAGCCCGCATGCCGTCAAATTGAGTCCCAAAAGTTGGCCACCTAGGATTCTGACCATGGGCACACCACCCCTATGTTGTGTAACTTGCGTAAGAAATCGATTATTCACTAAAAAAATAATTCTGGGACAATTTTATTTAGAAGATTGCTCCATTTGATGTTTTTCAGATTTAATGATTAACAACCGATTTTCAGAAAATTTTCGAATTTTTGCAGGCTACGATAGTCATTGAGAGGCGATGGATACCTCAACGATTCAAGGCCGCTCAAGGACGCTTATGTGCGTAAAAAGACGAAATCTGACAGAACGTGGCACAGACTGCGCCCGCAGAATCGGAGCGCCCGGTCGAACGCCCCAGGGGATCGAAACGCGACGCTAACCTCCAGATAATTCTACACTCAGCTCTTGTTGCCCTTTTCACATGAATCGTGATACCCACAATCCTCGGGAGGAGAAATCAACAATAAAATTTTGATAGAGTATTTCAATCAATTTATCAATAATTGATCATTTGATATCGTAATTGATCAATAATTGATCATTTGATATCATAATTGATCATGTGATATCATAATTGATCAATAATTGATAATTTGATATCATAATTGATCATTTGATATCATAATTGATCAATAATTGATCATTTGATATCATAATTGATCAATAATTGATCATTTGATATCATAATTGATCAATAATTGATCATTTGATATCATAATTGATCATTTGATATCATAATTGATCAATAATTGAATCAATTATTGGTGCAGGGAGGTCATATTACTTCGAGTACCTACTATCGAGAATACAGGACTAATAATAATAAAATAAATTAGAATGACATCGTATGAATTGAAAATAATTTTTTTTAAATTATTCATAGATTTTTCTTTACGATCAACAATTTATAAGCATTTTTGATCGTGTTTAGCAACATTTTCATCGAACCCAAAAAATGTTTTTCTTTTAAAATCAATCCGAAAACTTGAACTGCTTGATTAGGTACTACACAGAATTCTGAAGCAAGTCCATTGCTGTCAGGCCCACGATGTTCCTCACAACAAAATAGTAGCAATCCGTTGTATCAGGTACTTCGATAATTATCGTATTATCACTTATTATCGATAATGATCACTAATTTAATTAGCGTGATCGGTAAAAACCCGAAAGTGTACCTATGGTCTCCTGAAATGTTTATGCCGCGGAATCAATTCGTTTAAAAAACTGGTTGGTGGCCTTAAAATTAATTGTATTTAAATATTGGTACCCGAATCAATCTTCACCCGCATGCGAACCCGACCAAACGCGGATGGTTTCCCACCTTTCAAACGATGCCGAAATATTTCCTCATAATCGATCGGACATCTGCGCCCATGTCTGCATACCACCTGCTGCCCGATCGCCGATTGAGAGGACCTCTTTTACATAGAAATCGGCGACAATCGCCAACTTTGGATGCGTAATTTGCGATCTTGGTCCAGCGAAAGACGTTAATCAGGCCTTCACAATACCTTGGCTTCCAGACATCTTTGAAAATCCTCTTTCTTTGTCCCATTTGACACAACCATTCATTCTCCTTTTACGTACAATTATTATTAACAGCTATAATATTATTAACCATAATCATCTAATAATAATATTATTAACCATAATCACATACCTACCTAATGTTTATTCTATAATATTATCATAGTGAATTATTAATGTTTATTATAATTAAAATTCATCCAGTTAACAAAACTTTTGTGAGCTCACAATTATACAGCCATCTAAATGTTTACCCCCCTCCTCTACCGACGGAAAATTAAGCTCTTGAGGCGAGTAGAAGAGGGGGTAGTCGCACGCCAGTTGTTACTCACGCCTCGTGGAATACGTCGAGTTAGTACAAATGAATTAACCCTTCTTGGCTGTTAAGAGTTGAAAAAATTCGAGAAAATTACGACATGAAGGGAGAAAAAGCCTCTCGCCGAAGTAAGTGACTGAGGGCCTAAGAAAAAGGGCCATTGGATATCAAGCAATCGTTGGCCGGCCCCTAATCTTACATAATGATGAGAAGGGCTCGCCGAACTTGAAAAAGAAAAAGCCATTTGTATTGTGATGGCCAAGGACAGAGAAAGGGTTACAGTTGGGGAAAAGGGACAGGAAAAAGGGACAGATGCGAGCCAAGGATAGGACGGTTGGCCTCATCTCCCAGCAGACTCGCCTAATGACCCTTGAGGCCTCTTTACTTCGCTGCATATGACGCCCCCACTGCCGGGTCCCATCTGCATTTTCTCCGCATAAATTAACGTTTTTTTAACTCATTTTTTCGACAACATCCGCGACCGAAGACGCAAGATCAACCGAGGGGTAGTACGGGCGAGTAAGTTTGTAAATTCGGCTCGAATATTTTGAGTTAAGGTGAGCAGCCTATTTTTTTGTATCAGGAAACAAAGGTCAGTTCCAGTCATCGCATTCAAATAAACGTTGTTACTTAGGAGGGAAACAGACCAAATAAAATGATTTAAAAATATCCAATAAATATATTAGTTTTATTAAATAAATTTTATTTATATACTATTTTATTCTATTATAATTTATTATTATTTCAATTTTATTCATTTTTATTATTAAAATATTTTCATTGTTTACTCCTTCTTTTGCATGAAAGGCATGAATTGTCGTAATTAATGATGCTTATGGCTCTAATCAATTTACAAAAATTCGAGAAACGGAGCAAATTAAAAAAAGTCCGCTGAAATGCGCTAAAACTTGTCTAAAAAGGTTTCTAGTGTATTTTTGAATTTTAAAAAAAGAGCAGTTTCAAAATTTTGAGCTGCAATTCCTACCTATTACTGTAAAGCATACCGAATGCCGTTTCAATTGCGAAAAACGCCGTAAAACGCTTCCAAAGTTATCATTGAAATAATTTCGCCACCCCCAGTGCGCCATTTCTTGAGCCAGCTTAACTTACCGGGGCATTTGGCATCACTCATTCCTTTTAAAATTTCTCTTGGTTTCCCCTGCTGGTAGTTGAAGTTGAATGACCAATGTCAAAATCGGATCATCGCTTCTGCACGAACGGGGCATCCGACAATTTCGTAGGCCTATTTTTTCCAGAAGTTGATTAATTGGCATTCTACCGTTCACTCCCGGCATTGTGAAAATCATTTTCGAAACCATAAAATCGCCCGAACTGCTAGACACATTCCTGGAGTCGAGTCGCTCACCAAATAGGCACCCGAAGATTTTTTCAAGTCATGGTGGAACGCGACGTAATTATTGAGGCTGTAAGGACGCGCCTTGCTGGCCCGCGTGTTCCTCGTAGATACAAGAATGTTGTACAAGAGGAGATTAGATACTGGGTTTATCTTCCTGATGGTACCAGACTTCTCTTGTAACATAACAGCCTCTATAGGGATACTCTATGAGGAACATACCGGCCCATAAACTCGGACCAGAAACAGGGGATAGAGTGCACTTCACTTAGTTATCTTTTGTACGAGGGAAAGATGCTACTTGGCGGTGCTCGGTGGCCTTTGCTCCCAACAGTTTTAATCCCAGCCCATAAATTCGCCGTCTTCATATCCTATAATGAAGTTGACAATTTTACTGCTCTTACTTACATCCAGGAATTCAATTTTCAGATGCAGGTAACTTGGAAGCTGTTTCAGCTCAACTTTTCCACGGACTTCAACTTTCGTTTCCAAGTCCATTCCCATGTCGCATTAGAATTGTTGGGATTGCTGAAAATCCAGGTGCCTCACCCGATGATTTGTGAACTATTAGCGTTAATTAGGAAGCGGGTATTGATGTAATCATCGTCTACCTGGCCGCGGTAATGGGACTTTCTGTCTGTCAGACGCTATAAAATGAATTACCTACCAGTTACCGCAGTGCCACATAGTTAACTTGGAAATCCAGCAACGTACGAGTTGACTTGCTATTCGGCGCTAACGTCTCCGCAATACCAGAAAAAAGTGACCAACCTCACACTCGATGTGGTGTAACGGGTATTAATTAAAAAATGGCCAACCTACTTTAAGACGTGGACAGAATAATGTGGAAATTTATGATTGTAATACTAATGCTAAATGGTCGCCTCGCAAACGGCAATCGAGTTTAACTGCTAAAGCTGTTATTTGCTAATAAAGTGCAAATGGCGATTTTATCTCAACCACAATTATTTTTTAACTTTCTCTTTTCAAAAAAATGTAAAATACAATTGTTGAAGTAAAAGTCTATTTTCAATCTTCAAGGAAAAAACAAGGTTATTACACCGTAGGTATTCATTGTTTTGTTCTAGGAAATATTATAATCTTCAAATATGGAAACTTTGTTGTTGTGGATAATCAACAGCTTTTTTTATATAGTTCCAAGGGACTAAAAAGAAAATTATCTTTCCTAAAGCGACGTTTAAATGAAATGAAGTTCTTGAACTTTTGACTCCGGCAAGGATATAGCAAAAGGTTCACCAACGGAGATGTGGGTATCGAGGTGGTAAGATCACAGGGTCGCCAGGATGTAAGCTGCTAATAATTTTTGGTCAGCGAAGAGACTATAACGGGACAGAGGTAAAGGATATGCTACTATGGCATCTGGCTAGGGCAACACCGAAGAGGGACACCTGTGAACACATTTAAATGTTACGCAAAGACGCGAGAGGAAACTACGAATACGAGGGAGAGGAAAATTACAGAATAAACGAGCAAGAGAAAAAGAAAGAAAATATCGAAAGAAGATGGCAGCAGGTGGACCCGCAGACCTCCTGCCCCACATCAGGACCTGAGCTTTCAGTGGAAGCTATGGGTACCTAATATTTATGTACTCGCTCCTCCAGTGTCAACTTCGCGCGAAGGTCTCTCGCTTATAACGGCACCGGCCTCAAGCTGGTATTAACCGATCACAAAACTCGGTGCCTCTCAATTTAACGCTTTAGAACGACAGCGACCTGAAGTTGAGGACGATTTAAATACTCATACCTACCATATTTTTATAAATCCCTCGCAAAATGCTATTCGCCAGGGTAAAATTTCATAAAATTCCCCTTCCAAGGTTTGCTCGATAAGTTTGGGTGGAAAATGCTTGAGAATACATAAAAGACTTTATCTTAAAAATTATCTAGGTTTGAAAACTTTTTTTACAAATTTTGGTTAATTATTCACCTTCCCTGAAATTCTCATGTTTTACGTTTCAAAGGATGTAGAATCCTAATCTGCAATTTAAAAAAATCCGTCCGTACGCCGTCCACCTTCCCCCGCCTTCCGTCCGCCGTGATCAGTTTTTCCAGTAAACGGCTGGAGATTTATTTTCGAAATTTTGAAGAAAAATCAGCTTTGTTCCGGGACAGCCCCAATTCTTTAGCCAAGCCAATCGGATTTGAGGATTTGAAATCTTCAAAAAATTGTGTTTTTCCAAAACCGTCTCCGACTGGCAAGTAAATGGTCTCATTTAATAGCTTTTTTTATGCTGAATCGAATTGGACTATTGCCAGATTGGTGGCTTTCTTTTTTCAAAAGTTACAGGCTATGCTTACACATTTTTCTTCGACTCACTGTTGCCGTCACTTAAAACTACAAATCTTCAATCTTGCTGGTTTTAACGTTTTTTCCTCCCATTTCCTCATTTCATGAATATTAATTCTCATCACTCCGAGGCCCAAGAATCAGGGCGATCCGTGATTACCTGAACGTAACCATGAACGGAACTCCGCGGTCACCCGTTGCAAGGCGATCCCTCCCGATGAAGCCAGTAGCCGTCTCGTGTCGTGGCCAGTATAGTGACCACATCCCTTTCGGCACCACCCCCATACGAGGAATCAGAGCCACGTGGGGCTACTCGATTCCGACAGGGATGCATTCGGACGCCTCAGGGCCGGAAAGAAGTTCGAGGGAGTCGCTAGGTTTCGGACAGGTGCCCGACTTCGGCGACGTTTCCTGACCGATAGGACGTACCTGTCTGACGTAATCAGTCCGAAGACACCGTTAAAACCGATCGCTTCGACGCGTACGAGACTCGCCTCACGACTGTTTTGCCAAATTGAGACACGAGATAGCTTCTGTGACATTTTCGAATTTTTCAGCTCATGACGTCATTTTGAATGTAGCAAAGTAAGAGAAATCATCAGTTCAACTAGGAAAAAATTTATATTTACTTGCTTAATTCATCAAAATTTTTGTCTGAACTTACCATATTCTCACAACGTATTTAATTGCCGGGATAAATTCCGGTTTTATATGGGTAGACCGTTATTCGTCATTGGGAGGGGCTACAAAGTTGCCGATTTTATCATTGTGTATTTTGACGCCGTCCCGGACGATAATAATAAAATAAGATAATAAATTAATAGGTATCTAATATCAGTATCTAATATCAGATTATATTAGGTTTGCTCAATGCAAAAAAAATCATTGAACCCGAGAACCTAGGCACAAGGGGCTCTTAGCATAAATCTATATCAAAAAGAGCCCAAAATGTCCAACGACGTCTGATTAAGAAGCATAAATGCAAATTTGCATGAAAATTGTTGTGAGTTTTTGCACCCAATTGGCACCAGGTGTGGAAATACTCAAAAAAAGTCAATTTTTGTTCAAGTGTTGATTCGACACCGTCGATCTATCTTGAGTTAGATACCTACATAGATAAGTATTGCTACAATACTTATTACTAATATTACCTATACAAAATCCAATTCACCGACAGTACTTACCAACCCATTTCTTCTCTCACGATCAACCCCAGGGCGAAGAAATTATTGTTAAGTCACCGGTCGCAGTCGACATCATAGGCGGAGACATACACGGATGGGCCCGAATGGAGAAAAAACGGGTTGAAAAATTGATAGCATCTACGAGGTCATGGGCCAAGATCCCTTCTGGAACTCTACCGAAAGACTTAATTGTAATGAGCACCGTCCGGTACCTACAATTGGAGTTTTTGTTGCGTACGTCGCACTCTGGAGAGGATGGACTTTGTACACTGCTCAAACGGAACCGTAGAGAATTGAGTTTGATTGTGGTGGGAAAGGAGCTAGGTGAACAATGCATCCTTGTCCAAGGGACCTTCGAGGTCCTCCATATTGTCGCGGGGTTTTCTCAATTAGACATAATGATTTCGTCTCTCCCGGCTGGATGTTTCAGACACGCCACAATTATTATCACACTTTCTGCTTTGCTGCACCGTGCAAGAGAAAAAACATTGAATAGAAAAAATTATTTCTTCGAAGTAACTGAAAGTATGTTTTCCTCGGCCGATGTCAGTCTTTCTGAAAAAAGAGGAAAAAACCCGAAGAAAAATGGAAGATAACCGGGCATCTAGAAAACGGTAGTGAGCACCTGCTCGGTTTGCTCTCGATGCGGTGGCTCAGAATGAAGAGCCCGCTGTAGGGATGCGTTATTACTGATATATGAGAGCAGTAACTGAATGCACTTGGTGCCTCATATTGTACTGCATTTTTCCGACCAGGTCGTTCTTCTATTCCACGGTACGTGACGGCGCTCCTGCTCCACAAGTCCAGAAATCCTCTATAATACTGTCGGATAGTCCATAGAGTTCGTCTTGAAAGGAAGACCTCCAGCGAGAGGAATGTAATAAATTGCACCATGGCTCCGCTGTAGAAATCGATGCTTTTTTCCCGTGCCCGCATATTGAACCGGGAGTTTCTTGAGTGGTTCAAATGGCAAGGGCCGAACCAAACGCACCAAAATGTGGAAGTAGTGTGTTATCTGCGCACCGCTGAAATCACACTGCGATGTGCCTTTTAGGGCATGCTTTCACTCTGAATTTGAGTTCCACTTTTGGTTTTAGTTTGAGTTGCAATCCGAGTTTGAGTTTTACTCTCTGTTTAACCCACTTCCACCTTCTGATTGCGTTCCACTTTTAGTTTTATGCTTATACCATCATAGATTAAATATCAGTATCAGATCGAGTTTCACTTTCAATATGAGTTTGATTTTTTTCTCTTGGCTGATGTTACAATGTGCCTACTTGAATGTTTTATTTCGACGTTCGAAGGAGGCCTTGACGATTAAGTTAGACGAGATCGGCGTGGAGGGGGGTGTTCCAGAACCGAGCCACTTCACAGAAGTCTGAGGACATTGGCCGTTCCGGTGTTGTTAGCTCGGATGTGTGTGCTTATGGTCCGTGCCGGCTTACATTACACTCCTCCGCAGCAGCAACTGACTCGGAACTTTTCTTTCTTGCCAGGTTTCTTTTGACTAGAACATGATCGGAGTTGAACTACTTTCGAGTCGATACCTTCGTGACTGTACGAAATTTTGTTCAAAAATATTCTCGATCGTATGGCTTAACGTTTGAACGCTATTGTAGCACACGAGAGAAAAAGCTGGAAACAGCAAAAACCGAGTTGGAGTAGTCGTATTCTCCTTTCGCGGTACCGACGGTAGGTGGACAAAGAATCGGCTTGAAAATTCGAATTTGAGATACAGCCATATCTTTGCGTTCCAGGCATCCTGAGAACATGGATTCAGCCATTGACCTATTCTCGTGTAAAGCTCGTAAAATGGTAATGGTTAAAAAAATTATCGGGCTTTTATTCTTTCTCTCCGACCCCACTGTCCTGGGATAGACCGTCCACAATTTTTGTTTTACCTACCCCTTTCCACAAAGTTGCTCATTGGCTTACAGTTGCAATTGACCATTGAAGGATGACAAGGGTGGGTGTCGAGATTTCAATTTTCTACGGGCCGAATCAACCGCATCAAGGTAACTTCGTGGCCGATAAGCGGTGCACATTGTCATGCAAGAAAGATTACCTCGAGATTTTGGGATGCTCCAGCGCGGACAGCAGGTGCTCGTCTTGAAGACATCTGCCAATGGAGGACATCTGCTTTTATGGTTCCAATCTCAAAAATGAACTTCGTTTCCTGGATGTTATTATTCAAAGCTTTGCTTTGGCCCAAGGTTCTATTATTCTAGCGTATGGAATATTCTGAGGAGAGAAACGAAAGAATGGTACACGACTTTGTCAATGCCCATGGCTGCAGATGCAGAGGAACTGATTTTATTGAATATTCAATGGGCCCTAAAAATTAACTCTGAATCACCGATTCCCCAGGAAATTTTTCAAATCGTTAATCAACTTCTTATTATACTTAATGCATACACAGCTAATAATAAGGGCGCCAGATGGTGCATACCAACCTATGACTTCCTACTAATCCGTCGATTTTTTGTGCGGTTGGATCAGATCTCATGTAGGTACAACTGTCTCAGAAAAGGGGTAACTAGGCCTATACGTCAACGAAATGAGTGAGTGGGTGGGCCAGGCAGCTGCATACATTTTCATGATATTGGTACCCCTGCAGCTTACGATTTACTGCAGGAAACAACCCTTCCTAGACGATCTTATCAATAAGGAAACGATGCCATCTTCGACCAACTGCTTCAGTTAAAACTATATCACTCGGCCTTCTAAAATTATTTTGGGACCTTGGTTTGAGGTTCTGAACGAACACTGGGTTAAGGGTTATGCCACTGTGTCAGCAGGGTAAATCCTTCCGCGTTGTATAAATGATTCGTTATGTCAGTTATTTAAAAGAACGAATCCGTTGAAAACTAAAAATAAATTAACAAATTACCTATATGATCGGTTTCGTCCATCTTCGCCAAAATCGCCTTTGACTTTTCAACATTTTTTTTTTTTTAGGAATTTTTAGCCAAGGGGTGGATGCAGCGAGAAGAGAGCAATTAGTAGAAAATATTTTCCTCCCTTCAAAACTACAAAGCAACGATTTTCTATATTTTTGTCCGAGCAGCTACAAAATTTGAATATCACGAACACAATCCTCACCCAAATATACAACAGTCACACCATTGGACCAAATTTCAAGGAATCTGTCTCGAGCAAATTGCGTTAACCGACTTCAAAAAGGACGTTAACTGGTGGGGATTTTTTTAAAGACTGTTTTTCCAAAAAAGTAAAGCAAAAGGGTTAATGAGCTTTTACCAGCAATTATACCTAAATTGTCGCGTTGATGGTAGCCGTGAGAAAACCTAGAAAATATTGTCCCGCCGCAAGATGTTTATCTCGAATCTAGCACCGTGGAAAGGCGGCAATTAAACAATTACGAATCTCAGGCAAAATACGAGCGATGGAAATGTTTTCATGAGGTCGTTGCTCCGTCAAAACTGATTTATCTGACGATTTCGCACGCCTTGGAAATTTGTTATTTCCTACAAAAACGTCGTTTCCTTCCTCGCTCTTATTTTCCCGTCATCAGCGAGAGTTTAGCGATGGTTATCTCCCCCGAAAAAGGACCTTCTGTTAACCTGGGTGGATTCGTGAAAACTCAATTCAAACTATTGCTTCCGAAAACGGTCTGCTCAAAAGTTGAGTGTGAAGTTTTGGAATTTCCACAAAAAAATCAGCATTTTCAGGAAATCTGTCGTGGCACAACATAGCCCCGATTCCTTAGCCGAGCCAATTAACTTCTTAAAAAATTGTTGAAATTTTGAAACAATAAAATTGTGCTTAGTATATTGGACCTTTTCTTAAATTGGACTTAGGTTCATCAATTCAATATATTCATCGAATGAACATTATGATTATATAAATTTTAATTTTTATTGAATTTAATATTTTATCCTTTTTTTTAGTTTTTATAGGTATCTTTCTAATTATTGACTGTGTAAGTAGGTATGTAAAAGTAACAGAATGGCAACTGTAGAGATTTCGGGTGAAGAGTGAACCTCTGGCGATTTTGAACATTTCTTCGAAAATCGTTCGCCTACTTAAATCAGTTCCTTGGCCTTGATGGTGGTCAGGTACCGTATCCGACTGGCCTCGACTGGCCGGAAGTACCCCCTGTCGTGTCCCGCAACAGAAGTACTTAGCGTATTACTCTCCTTTACTTAGCTGAGTCTCCTTTGAGGAAACCACCTTATAACTGTGATCACCTGGTGCAACAGAGCGCCCGTTCTGTGGGAAACTAACTTGGGCAACTAAACCAAGAAACTTGGATTAGACGAAATTTGATTAGGCTAATCTTCTTATCAGTAAACTGAGTATAAAAGGTATAACTATATAACTGAGGTCCTAATAAGAGTCCTAATAAGAATATGAATGATACCTATGAATGGTACCTATATTGTATAAATAGCCGTTGGCAACAGGAAAATCCTCGGGATATAATTAATCTGATATTTATTTCCAAAAATCAAATTCGGATCGGAAGTGATTTCGGCATGAAATATCAGCCCTGAAGATTTCCAACATTCATAACGACCTTTTTATTCGACAGGGAACGCAGGTATACCTATATCAACTTGAGTTTAGAACCGGATTATACCATTACTACCCCAAAAACAAAACAGCTGGTGCTCATATTTTTTCGTTACCCTCAAACCTAACGAGGCGGAAACAGGTGAGAAAGTCAACCCCCAGAAACCACCCTTAGCGTTTCTATCGACTTAGCGTCATTTTCCCATCAAATCCCTGGATGTAATATTGACTTTGGATGGGATATTTTTGAGAATACCTAGGCTATGATTTCACTCGCCTTTTTTTTTGCTTTTTAGAACCTGTACTGAGGTTCGATGGTGACTCCTGTCAGCAAGTTGACGACAGACATCCGCTTTTTATGGAGTTTTTGTAAATATTTTTGTAAGTTTTTCATTTGGGTTTAACCTTTATCGGGCCATGAACCATGAGGGTTATACCCACAGGACACCGGTTCAGCATTCAAATAACATTCAGCAGGTTCTCAAGAAGAAGACGTTTCCTTGAAAATCATAAAAATTCATATGGAACTTGGTAAAAAGTTGAGACACTCTTGTTTGATTTTTGTTATCGCAGCAAAACTTTTGGCAGCAAGCGCGAAAATAAGTATGTGGAGCAAGTTCGGTGACCAAATAGGCAAATTTTCTCTTTAAAACTCGAAACCCCGGAAAGGCAAAAAATTAGGCAGGAAAGGTGGAAGGACATGTGTACAATATGCCGGAAAGAGGATTGCGCACGTGCCCACGTGGAGTCTGATGGCGCAGGTGGTTGACTGAAAAGACACGTGGACAATATTTCCGGTTTCGTCTTCACATCATCTCAGCATGAAGTATACTGAACTACCATACTGAACACGACACTTCCTAGCCCACCTTCGAAGCATGAGGGACAAAGGGATCTGAACGACTTGGCCTCTTCTACTATGCCAACACTATAAAATATCGATATCCTGTCACTGCCACCCTTGAGGAATTGGATAAATTACAAAAAGTGCTTCATTCGGTTTAAAAAGTGAAGCACAGCTTTTTAGCTGGCAATGGACTGTGGTATAATGATTTACCTGAGACGTTCTCACCTGGCTAGAAGAGGTATCACCTGTAAATGTCTGCTACCTGATCTCCCTAGTCACCTTTTGAGCGAGTCATCTGCCTTTTGACAATTAATTCTGAACTGTTTCCACGAAAAGTTCGATATGGCAAAAATATTAACGAACTCACGAGTTCAAAACAAAAAAAATGAATTCCGTATAAACAATTAACCTTACCTGAATTTTTTTTTGGAGCTATAGGTACAGTAGTATTTTTCCCATACCTTAAATACTATGCCCAACAAATTTACCCAGCTTGTGATTTTATATTATATATAGTTATATAAAATTATACCCACTATCTCAAAAATTTGCAACTGGAGCGGCATTGCTTCCAACAGGTGGTTTTCCTCCCGTTCTTTAGGTCAGAATCGACTCGTGGAAAGGCCAGATGTCCTCATTTCGATTCATCTGGATAAAAAAAATGATCAAAAAATAATAAAGCACGTGGCGTACACGTGGAGTTGAAAGCGTTCCGCTGGCCCAGTTACTCCACGACGAACGGCGGCTCATCTCCAAGACAACAACGATATAACAAACTCCGACATGCCGAGGATATGACCGAAATAGTAGATACACGGGGTGCAACCAGCAAGGGGTGCAAGGGGGGCAACCATTGTGATAACGTCTCGCTAATTTATCGGCCTTTATGCGAGAGTAAATGGCGCTAGTATCGTACAAGCCTGAGCGTTTCCTACTTGTGTTTACAGGTTGCGTGTTCTGTTCCACTTCTTGTGGACTACTATGCGCCATTCAGTCGAAGGGATTTATTAGCGTTGTAGGATTTGCAGAAGTTTCGTAATGGCTCAATCTTCTCATAGGCATCAAAATCTTGGACATTTTTCTTAAAAAATCGTTAGAACCACATCTCATAATCGCGAATTATACTGATGCAGACTAATTTCGATAAACTGGTTACATTGGAAATATACAGCAAAATTACACCTTCTCAATACAAAGTTAATTTAATCAGTACAACATTCAGTTAAGCGAAGTTGATATCGGTGAATCTGCAATATTAAATATCGGTGTACGAACCGGGATATTTATCCAATGCGACAATGTACCGAAGTTTTTACGAGCCCCGCGATAAAAGAAATAACCGTGGGAATAAGTTGGCTGGAGGCCCCCCGGCCCCTCTCCCTCGGGGGCACGGACCCACGTGGGAGACCCCTTGGCGTGAATCGTGCCGGTGGCTGCTTTTTTGGCGCATCTGCTGACGAATGATGTTTCGGCGGGCAGCATGTGCCCCCACCTAGTCACATTCGGTGATATACTTTATCATCATTTTTGGTCCGAATTTTTATTCGAGGTTAGTGCTGACTCTACGGATTTGTATTTGTGAGGGGTAATGCTGAAATGAAGAGTTTTCCTTCAAAACTGCGTTTTCAAGAGTTTTCCTTCCACTTTTGAGTTTTGTCGGTACCGATTTCGTTTTTCGATTTTCGATTTCGATTCATAGCAGTTTTGGTACCTATAAGCAATCGAAAATCGAAAAAACGAAATCGATATCGACTAAACTCGAAAGTGGATATATGCAGTTTTGAAGGAAAACTCTTCAAATGATCTCGGATGTAAAAAAACGTTTGGCCTAATCAGGGACTTGAAAAAGATGTACCTTTCTATACCTAGTAGGTATTACCGACTTATGCCGAATGAGTTGAATTACCTAGGCAGTGAAAAAACTTTCCAAGTTGAAATAGGCACTGCACTTTTGCCTTTGATCAAACTCTCGTGCTATAGGTACTCAACTACAGATCTTCACTAATTGTTTGGCAAGAAAAAACTCAAATTTTGCATCTGAAGATCATTGTGAATGAACGATTGGTATATTTATGAACGTACAAATTAATCTATGACGTGTCTCGTATCCCATTCATGAAAATTGGAAAACCCCGAGTCTTCAATCAGCGCAGGAAGGAAGTTGTGTTCGTTTTGCGGCTTCTCAACGGCTTTCGTGATATGTTGTCTCATCAGAAGCAACTCCCGGTCCCGGCACGGGCCAGTTCTTAGTTTTCTCCATGGTCTGCTAGTCTGCTCTTCCTGCCAAGATAGACCAAACACACTCGACCGACGCCAGAAGGATCTCTTCAGAGTTCCATGTTCCACCGTAAAGTGCCGAGGAAGGGAACACCTGCCAGCTTCACAATCCAGTAACTTCGTTCATCACTTTGCCCATTCTCTTCGCCTTCTCGTTCTTCAATTATTCATAAAAATCTCAGCTAGTCCCCCCTCCACATCCTGTCTTCGGGTGAATTGGATGCGTTGCGAGAAAAAAAGGAAAACCTCAGGAAAACGTAGGTTAGGGGTAGGAAGGAGCAATAATAGTCCACTTCCATTGTCTACCCTACACACGTACAATAATAGGTGAGCTGTATGAAACTAGACGGCTTTTTGGCCATATTTTTTATTTTGTTATTTTCTGATAGTCATTAAATTGATTTAGAATTTTGGGCTGGACCTTATTTTCCTCAAAAAAAGTTTATTGCAAAAAATTAAAAAAATTGGCCATGACTCTTGGGATTTCCTTGCATCTGTGATTCAGAATCTTTTTCAAAATCGAAAAACGGTCCATTGGTTGCTGAGAAAAACGGGAAGCACTTTCGGCCATTTTTCCTCTCCCTCGCACTCTTGTCGTCCGGATGGGCCACAATAATTTTGAGTGATGGGCCAGTACGAATTATCATGCTTGGGTGTACTGTTTGAGCCTTCTCCAATTTTTGGCAGATATTTTCGGATTATAAAAACCCTTTACACTCACTGTTTTTTAAATTGTGGGATCGATCTGCGATGGAAAAAATGTCCGTCTGCTGTATGCAGTACCGCCATCACCAGCAAAATACATCAAAATCATCACTTAATGAGCTGTAAAAAAATATGTAGGCTTTGATGTGCTTCTTCTCTGTCTATGAGAATGCCCCCAGAATTCACTCTATAGGGCCCAAGAATAATTCAAAAATGTTGAAACATTCATTTTGTAGTTTTAAAACCATTAAAATTTTATAATTTTGACTTTTTATAATGTTGCAACATATGGTCAAAAACGTATCAGTGGGTCAATACTTACGAAGTTCGGTACTGTGAACAAAATATGACCAAAAATATGAGCACTTCATAGGAATCAGGGGCAATTTTTGGGGAAACCGGATCAAAAAATTTTAGGGCCCCAAATCGGCAGTGTGCGTCTTAGGGCAAGTCTTTGTTGTGGTATGTTTTGGGACGATTGACCATGGGCGATGGACGATTGACGATTGACGGTGGACGATGGGTGATTGACAATTGACGATTCACGATAGACGATGGACTATTGACGATCGACGATTTGACGATCGACGATTGACGATAATTGTTAGGACCGGTTAAAAGTTTGGACTGAAGGTCCTCTTGAGGAAGTAGGTTCATTTAAATGCAATTTTTGAGTATGACAATTGTTCCAGAAGCGCGAGTGTAGGCGTTGGAAATGGAAAATTAATTTTGACCTCAGTTTTTCCAGTCAGTGTGCAAGCAAGCAGCGTAAAAGAGAAAATAGTCGAGTACTCTTGTTACTGCGCACTGAGTCTGAGATCTGTCGGTTTGTGGGGAAACTATTCATCGAATAGGAGTCTGTTAGGTGCTGAGCCCTGTTAACTCTCGTATAAACCAAGCTATTAACCTGAACGTGGAAGGTTACTTGAGAAGTTTGTATCGTTTATGTGCTAAAATGTATTGCGTTTAGTTGCGTTATCGTTGTCTATATTCAATCTCAGTTCAACAAATTCTACAATGAACTTTTTATTGAATCAACAAATAATAGACGACGTTTTGAAATAGACTTGCGCATTATTAGTTTCCTGTTTATCTCACCACCTATTCAATAAAATTTTCAATATGAGCATTTCAAGTGCTCCTTCGCAAATTCCTCCAGAGGCGTCCAAATCGTTGAAACGTCTTTTAGAAGATATAACGCATTCCGGAAACAAGACTTTAGGCCGTAGTGAGCTTCTAACTCTTTATAAATACCTTGAGTGAGTATTTTTCACTTTTTACAGTATATTACATGCTTATTACGTATTTCGTTGTCTATAAATTACTTTATTTGCTGGAGAATAAACTGTAAACTTTAATTAAAGCTGACTGTTTCCATGAATTTTATAAACGGTTTCCCCAATGTTCCAGCGAGGGAAACAACTATGTTGAATTCGCTTTCAAACAGCTGAAAGCGTATCTGAAAAAGGAGCACTCCGAAGTTCGATACAGCACTGTCCAATTGTACGATGAACTTTTCGGGTAAGTCAGCATAATAATTAGGTCACATCATTTTTTTTTAACAATTAGGTCACATTAATTGCTTAAAAAAACAATTTTTTCGTGATTTTTGTCTGTTTTGGATTTAAAATTTTTCGTGGGCTTGGTAGTCGTGTTGGTATTATTTAGCGAATATTTTTTGACAGAAACACGACTTTGAGTAAGTTGGCATTTTCGGCATATCAACGAAATAATCTCAAAATATCTTATTTCATTGCCTTATTCAGACGTTATGAACTCTTTCGAGAATTCGCTCTCGAGAAGTTGGACAAATTCTTCAAGTACGCCCTCGGCCTGAGCTCGAGACTTCCACCGCCAGATGCAGCAGCCCTGGCTTTAGTTCCGCTTGCCATTTCCGTTTTTGAAAAATGGCATTCGAAATTCGGACCTAGCATCTTCAAGTTGAGGCACTCTTATAAGCTGCTGGAAGAAAAACACAATGTAGGTTGGACGCAAACGCTGCATTATGACTTTTCTGTTGGTAATTGTCGGATAAAGAACCTTGATTGGGATCTTCTTCAGGTTGATTTCGCCTCTCGGTCGTTTGTCGATCCAAAGGCGAAAAGAGCCGAAGAAGAAAAGAGGTATCGAGTATTTAAAATCAACCAGGAACGTTTGAAAAATACGAACAAGCTAATGGAAGGTAAGAAACATGTAATCGTCTCTGAAATCATGTTTCTCGATATTGAGTATGATCCTGAAGAGAGCCCAACAGCCGAAAAACCCAGTCTTAATTAACGACCTAGAGCGTCTCTTACCTTTTGGCTGTTCCAATGGTAGCGTCAAATCTAATTTCTAACTATTTCGAAGAGCTGAGGCCTGAAATCGATGCGGCACTTACATCTCTGAACTCCTGTTTCGAACTGCTCCTGCCGTCCGACGATTTGGTCCGCGACATGAAGGCTGATGAATCTAGCGATGACGGATCGGACGACGAGTCTAACATGCGTGTGCATGGTGTGGTCAACGCGAGGGAATTCAAAATTGAAATTCGCCTGGGTACGTCCATACGTCGTTCAGAGGTTGAATTAGACTTCTTGGTGCCTACTGTTCATCAAGCGCTTACATTCGATGGGACGATTGATTTCAGACAATAAAGTGAAAGTGGAAGAAGACGAAGAGAACGGGCCGATCATCGAAGCGGCGCGAGATTCTTATAAAATTATCAACAATTCTTTCCTCCCCAAAGTGGTCGCCTGGATCGAATTGATAAATTTGGCTGAAGGTTTGTAAAAATTCGAGAAACCCCACTTACCTATTTATGGCAATGTATATTTGAGTAAATTACGACGTTTTTAGGCGATAGGCAACTATCCCAGAGCGCCCTCAATTTGAGGAACAAATTGGACTCTGCCATTGCCAAGTACAATCGACTTGAAATCGTCAAACCTGCTCCTCGAATGCCAGAAGAAGACGCTGTGAGTTCTGACAGCGACCTGGAAGAAGTACCTGAGCCGAAACCTGACAAACGCGTTGTCACGCGGGAAGAAATTGGATTTCTTTCCGAACGTTTGGTAAATGAATTTATGAAGCGTATTGGGGTGGTTGGCGCTTTTCAACACGCTGGTTGGGGTTTGGTTGGTAGTTGTCGACCCCGATTCATTTTGTGCTATAAGCTTACAACAGAAACCGACGGAAATCAAGTCGATGGCTTTGATAAAACAAAAGTTTTTGATTTTTTTAAGGATTTGTTCAAAGCTGAGAAGAAGCCAAAACGACAGCAGAAGGAGCCAGAATGTTCCAGCGTGCCTGAATCTTCAACAAAGAATGAATCTTTGGTCAAGTCACCGGAAAGTTCCGGAATCGATTCCGCCGCCAAAACAAACGCCAGGAAGGAAGAGCTGCTGAAAGTAGCGCCCAAACTCAACTACGATATTGATTTGTATCACTGGGAGGACGACCACTTACCTACGCCAACGTTAATTCCGTAAGCTCCAAACTCCCATGGCCCTATCTCGAAATTGTATTCCAATAAACAGAGATAAAATTGATTTCATTCTAGCACAAACGCGGAAGGCGGTCGATTTTGGGGCGCGTCGATAAGCGAAGAAGTCGGCGAAATCGCCATTCCCGGCGGTTCGGAGGCTCTGAGAACCAGGGTGATCGAATTTGCTGGAAAGTTCCAGCCTGTGACCAGATCTTGCAGAGCCCCTCTGCCGTCTGGCAAACTTTGCCCCCGATACGACCGAGAAAAGGTGAGCTGTTGAATGATTAGTTCGGCTTTCAGCTGGCGGAGTATTTGAGAATCCCGATCTTGAAAATAAAGCGAAGAAAATAAATATGAAATTCCGACACATTCAAGCCCGTTTTCCCCTCACTTTCTACTTTGTATCAGTCGGTGATTGTTTAACCTTCCATTTTAGTGCCCGCTACACGGCGTAATTGTCGATAGGGACGATGAAGGTAAAATCGTCAATCCTGAAGACGAAGAGAAGGTTAAAAAATCCAAAAATACGCCAGACGTTCCCGATTGGCAAGACCCTAAATTGCTCGCTGAAATCAAGGTATGATCTCTTGCCAAAGGTAAACTTCCCTTTTCTCTCTTACTAAAATTGGTAATTCGTGTTACATAGCCTCGTGCCTGAACTTACAGGCTGCCACAGGCTTGGACCTCAAGATACCGGCCAAAGGCCAACGATTAAAGAGAAAGAAGCATCCAGGATTGACCGATTTGAACAAGAAGCCTGACACTCCAGAAAGTCGGTTGTCCAAGAAGATTTTTAACAAGTAATGTCCCCTCACCATTTACTGCGTGCCCGGAATGGCGCTCCCTAAATGTTTGAAACAAGTCATGATTTCATGAAAATTGGAATTTCTGAAGTTTTTTCCTAGTTTGGATTTGAAAAAATAAATTTCCTTAAACTTCGAAAATGCCAAAAATGAAAGACTGATAACAAAATTGTAATTGTATGAAAATGGATTATTTAAATTTTTAGTCTGTTTTGAAGATTTCGATTTCGACCCTTGTGGGACTAATTCCGAAAATAACTTATCATTTCCAGGGGCGCGATGAAAAGAGTAGCCAACACGCTAGACAAGCTGGACAGAAAGCGATTCCGAGACAAATTCGGCGATCAATTCAACTACGTGCATGACACATCTTAAATTCCATACGACCTTCGCAAAACACCAGCATTTCATAATTAATTTATTTGTGTAATAATTTATTTGTTTCGCTGCAAATGTGCAATAAAATTGTAAAATAATGTACATAAAATCAACATATTATTATTATTCGAAAGTTACCCAAACTGAAAAATACATTTTCCAACATGAACAATAAATCTATCGCTTTCTAATGAGTGAAGCGACGTAAATCCATACTGAAAGAATGTTTGACGGAAAGGGACGAACGTAAACGGCTGCCGAGAATTCCATTTCTGGTGCGTCGTTGAGATGAACTCCTGTGGATTTGACTGCCTCGACAAGCGATGAAGGCCCAGTGTACGGCAGGTTGATGGGAAACCCGCACATCTGAAGATATGGAAAATTATAATTCAATAATACGTACCATAATTATAATAGCCGCACACGTTTCTCAACATTTAATAGGCATGCAGGAGCACCTGAGGCGCATTCATGTTGATGGGAATCATGAGGCGGTCTTTAAAGGGTGCGAGGGCATGAACATGAATTTATCCGGGCCGAGCAACATGGCTAAAAGCGGCCCAACATAGTAACGGGATGCCTAAAACGTAGCTAACAATGAATCCCCATACCCGATCTTTTCCATTAAAGTTTGCCTAAAATCCTATATTGTAGCTTTAAAACTACAAGTACGTAATGGAAACTGAACTCAAACAGAACCAGAAAGTGATGCGGAAACTCAAACTCATAAGCAAGCCAGATACTCATCATCAAACTGAAACTCATGCTCATAATAATGCTCAAACGCATGCTCATAAATCAAACTCATAATTAAAGTCGAACGCAAACTGAAACCGAACCTGAGACTCAAACCCAAGCACATAAATAACGTACATAGTAGTACATAATTAGAGCTCAAACACGAAATGAAACTAAACCCCAAGTTCATAACCAAACTGGTACTCAAAAAAAACTCCCATCTCAAAACGAAAATTAAATTCATAATCAAGCTCAAACTAGAACGGAAATTAAAACTCACAACCAAACTCATAAGACGTAATCAAACTCGAACTGAAACCAAACACGAGATTCAAACTCAAATTCATGCCCATAAATCAAACACAAACTCAAAATGAAACTGAAACTTCAATTCATAATCAAACTGAAACTACTGAAATTTGATGTTGAGTTTGAAACTTGAACTCAAACTGAAAGTCAAACTCGAAAGTAATCTCAAACGAAACTCGAACTGAAACTCATAATCAAGCTCAAACTGAACCTTGAACTCGAACTTTAACTAAAAGTCAAACTCGAAGTCAAACTTAAACTCGAACTGAAAATCATAATCAAACTCAAACTGAAACTTGAACTCAAACTCATACTCATAATCGAACTCAAACTAATACTTTTAATCAAACTCGAACTCATAACAAAATTCAAACTCAAACCGAAAATCAAACTCGTACTGAAACTTATAATCAAACTCGAAAGTAAGCTCAAACTTAAACTCGAACTCAAACTGAAACTTGAACTCAAAGTCGAACTGAAAGTCAAACTCGAAAGTTTCAGTCCTGAAACTTAAAATCAAAGTCGAACTGAAACGCAAACTCTAACTGAAACTATAAGTCAAACTCGAAAGTGAACTTTAACTTAAACTCGACCTGAATTTAGAATCGATCTCGAGCTGAAAAAAGTCGAGATCCAAACTCAAACTCTTGCTCATAAATCGAGTTTGAAAGTTTGAGCTCGAATTTGACTTTCAGTTTAAGATCGAGTTCAAGTTTCAGTTTGAGTTTGATTGTGAATTTCAGTTCGAATTTAAGTTTGAGATTAATTTCGAGTTTGACTTTCAGTTGATCAAGTTGTATATTTTGTGTATGAAAAATGTGGTGATGCGTCCGCGTGGCGTGGCTAAAAAAGTTTGACTTTCAGTTTGAATTCAAGTTTCAGTTTCAGTTCGAGTTTCATTTTCGGTTTGAGTTTGAATTGGTTATGAGTGGTTGATTATAAGTATGAGTTTGAGTGCGATTATGAATATGAGTTTCATTGCAGTTTGACTTCGAGTGTGACTTTCAGTTTAAGTTCGAGTTCAAGTTTCAGTTTGAGCTAACTTTTGAGTTTGACTTTCAGTTGGAGTTTCAGTTTCAGTTCGAGTTTAAGTTTGAGCTTACTTTCAAGTTTGATTATGAGTTTCAGTTCGAGTTGGATTTTCGGTTTGAGATTGAATTTGGTTATGAGTACCAGTTCGAGTTTGATTATATGTATGGGTTTGAGTTCGAGTTTGACTTACAGTTTGAGTTCGACCGAGCGCAAGTTTCAGTTTGAGTATTATTTATGAGTCTGAGTTTGAATTCGATATTCATTTTAAGTTTGATTGTGATTGATGATATAGTTCGAGTTTGATTATAAGTTTCAGTTCGAATTTGACTTTCGGTTCGTGTTTGACTTTGGTTATGAGTTTCAGTTTGAACTTGAGTTCAAGGTTCAGTTTGGGTTTGATTATGAGTACGATTTATGGGTATGAATTAGAATTTGAGTTTGAGTTCGATCTACGGGTATGAGTTTTAGTTTGAATTTGATTACAAGTATGAGTTCGGAGTTCTAGTTTGATTATGAGTTTGAGTTCGATTATGAGTTTCGGTGGGATTATGAGAATGAGTTTGAGTTTGTTTATGAGTTTCGGTTTAAGTTTGAGTTTGATTCTGAGTTTGAGTTTCAGTTAATTCTGATTATGAGTTTCAATTTCATTATGGGTTTTGGTTCGATTTATGAATATGAGTCTGTGTTTGAATTACAGTTTGGGTTCGAGTTTTAGTCTGATTATGAGTATGGAATTGACTTTGAGTTTCACGTAGGCATCTTTCATTCATTTGATTAGAAAACTCTTCAGTCATAATTTTTTCTCCTGCTGGCCCACATCGTGTAATGGCAATGATTTCTTTACTCGGTAGTTCAAGTTCATACAGCTGTCGGCCTTTAACAGGAGTTTCAGACACCTTAGGTTCTGTTCAACCAAGCCCTCCTGACCATAAGGGTGAATATGGTCTCACCAATCAAAACGGCACTCCCGAAAAGGACCTCCATACCTAAGATTTGGCCAAACCGCATGCCCACGTAGAAGAGAGCTGCCAGTTGCCGTAATGCCCCCTTCCCCGACAAGTAAAACAAATTCATACAAGATTTCATTGCATTGTGTACTTTGTACGATGATGAGATGTGCTCCAGTTCCTGTATATGATCCGGCGGAGAAGACGTTTCGGCAGTCCAGGTGTTGGTTTCCAGGCCAGGCAAGAGCTTCCTCAGCGACGCAGTGCAGTACCTGTTCCATATTGTCCTGGGGGGAAAATTCATAGATTGCATAGCAGCAAGAGACATCACTGTTTCCTGCATAACAGCTCGATGCATCGCATCATATGGTGCCCTATTGCTCCATCACCCACAAACTGATCTCTGCGAAGTCTGGGCTCTGGTAAGCGAGTTCTTCTAAACCTTGTCTGCTTTACCTATTAGTGGATCTGAGCTTCATTATTGCGTTGCGCAGCACCTTCTCCAAACGATCCTGCAGCAGCTTCACTTCCGTTTCTGGGGTTTCCTTCATAGCGAGAGCCTCAGGCTGGACCGATGAATTGGGTGCTGCCATCGCCCGGCCGAATGCTGGCCACCAGTCGCTTGATCTTTTTGTCACGTCAAAGTTCGTTTGACTGATGAGTTCTTCTTTTTGAAGATTGACCCATATCTGAAAACGTAAATGCTTAATAAGCAATCAGCAGCCTCGATCAGTCACAGCAACCTCAGTTGTGGGCAATGGCCTTCCACCAAACAACCCGCACTTATGGCAGTTATTGGTCTAACGTTTGTATGATCGATGATGGCGTGGAGTGAAGAAAGTGGCGAAAACGGATCTCCTGGCCCATGTTTCCTGGAAGTCGATGGATCCCAAATAGTAGGTGTATTGGATTTGGCCCCTGCAGCCGGAAACGTCAAGACGAAGGCTGACGGACCTCCAGGAACTCCCGTGCCGATCAGCAAATACGTCCTTTCAAAATAGTACTTGAGCAAACAGGCCAGCAGTGCAGCTCTGCATGGGATTTCACTCGCACACCGGTCCATAATCTCCTGAGGGATGAAGGGTTGATGAGATAAGAAAAAGAGTAAGTGCCTGGTACAAGAAGATCCACAGCATTTGAATGGCGCACGTACTTGGGCGTTCAGCCAAATGTCCATTTGGCCCGGGAAGAATTGATAGTTAGGAATGACGGGGATCAGCGATACGAATCTAGCTACCATTTCTGGAGTGGTTTTTTCTCCAGCCACTAGTTCTGAAAAATTGAGAATGCTAAATCAAGGACTCATCCGGGGGAGAACCCTTGGGCCATATTTCTTCATCTGGGTTCTCTGGAACTCTCTGCAGTTTGCGGTCATTACCTGGTGGCGGAATCGGTCTGATGAATCTGGTAACGCACACAGTTTTCCCCTCACTGTTCAGCACCATTGCCGGTACTTGCTTGTTCGGATGGATTCTGCTTACTTCAGCCACCCATTGATCAAGGTAGAGCTCGGTCGCAGCGTCTTCAATAGTAGCCATTTTCTCCTGCAAGAGAGGAAAGTCAGCAGAGGCTTGCGATTCTAACTTCCTCGCTCTGGACTCCTGATTTGCAGGGCCACTGGATGATGATCGCAAGTTGCTTCAACTCTTCTGATTATGTTTACCTGCAGTGGTGAAGGAGGTGTGAGAGGCGGATGAACCATCACGAAAAGAGTGAGGAAAGTGGAATCGCGAAAATCCTTGGATTCCCTATTGTAGCCTAGCAAGACGGGAGGTGAGTATAACTGGAACGTGCCTTCGATCTGAAATGTGAGCAGTGTTATAGCAAGATTTTCCACCGACACCATAAACAGTTCATTCGATTAAAGTTTTATCTCACTCTTGTGTAGAGAGCGGTGAACGGAATTCGCAAACTCCCGAGCCAGTAACGCTCAGTGCGCTGGACAATTGTTGTTTCTCTCATTCGTTCATCTTCCACCAGGTCGACGACTTTCTCGTCGTAAAGGTGAATAAACAATGAATCTCTGATATTCTGGACTCCACCCATACACCTGCAGAATAAAATCGTTTTTTCATCACCCCGATGCATTTCACAGCAAATAACAGCTGAGCTGTGTAGAACCCTTGAAATTGCCCGAGTACACTTACCTATCGATTTATAAATTTTGTAGAAAAAACCGCCCAAACTACTCACTGTACAGGTATGTGTATATCTTGGTTCCAAGTTGGATTTGGGCCGTCGGCCGTAGTCGTTCTCCTCCTTTGGTCTTGAAAAGTGACTTCGATAAACGGCCGGACAGGAACCAGCGAGAATTCGTCTGCTGAAGCTGTCGGAGCTACCGGTGCTTCCTTCCTTACTGGCACTTCGAAGGCTCGTCCGATATTTACCATTATCTGCGACCAAGTTACCCATAAGTTGGTGTTTGGCTGCTGTTTGCCATGGAACAGGTGGAAATGGCCAGTTCCTCAACAACTGTGGCAAGATCAGCAAGTCCTGGTACAAACCCACTTGGGGAACGCCACTTTAGACGCTTTTCTCCAAATAACCGAGGCTGTCCCAGGGGTGCCCTGCCGCCCTAAACGATAGGGTTGAAAGTAGCCAGGATTTGTCAATCTATTCTCACAGCACCCTATGGTTATCCGGTCCAGAATTTGACGAGTTCGCCAGACTCGGCCAAGCATTGTCAATGTGTCTAGCCAATGTCAAGCTCTTACTGAGTAGTCATTGTCCATATCAGTAGGTGACCTGCACCCTGGAAACATTACACCTACCTCAAGCTGCTGGCCGACCAGACCTTTGACGAGCAACTTCTTCCTTTCCTTCCTCCTTGGACGAAGGGGCCTTTTGGGTTGTAGCCATCTCATGACCGTCAGGCCCAAAGTTCTGAATAAAATTAGACGAATAACTCACAATCGGATCATTCGGTGCACAAGATGTGATCGAATTGTCGACACTCACCGCAAATCAGGTATCGGGTCTTCATGGACAATTTCCTTGAAAGTTTTCACATGGTTTTGGGTGCACGCCTTGAAAACATCTTCTCTCGCGTTGTCCAAGAATTCCTTTCCTGCCTCTCTAATATTGTCAAAATGGTATCCCTTGGATTTCTTCTTTTCCTTGCCGCCAGTCCTTTTTTCGTACAGCTAAATTCGAAAGTGTGGGTGATTCATTGTTGGAACTAAATATTTTGAACTAATATCAAGAAGAAATTCCTCGTGGCTACCTTGAAAATGTCTTTGGGAATTTCCCTCTCGTTGATAGGGATATTTCGCATGTTCCTGAACTCCGGCTGACCTGCTGCTCTCAGCATCAGTAGTTTGAGCCTCGGGTTTGACAGGAGCTGCTCTTCCGAGCAAAATTCGAGAAGACTGTCTTTTTTGGACCCTCCAAGATCATCCTCCACACTTTCCTGGAGCAATTCTTTTTCTTCGCAACTCTGCGATCAAATATAAAACAGTCGCTTGCACTATAAGCGTTTCAAGGTATTTTTGAAACATGCGGCTAATGACCGACTTCATGTTCCAACTAGTTACCTTGATGTAATCGAGCAAGTCAGCGTTAGTTGGATCGTTGGGGTCCAACTGAACCTGTTCGGCCCACTCCTTCAAAGCTGCAATGTTGCTCTTACCAGGCTTTGATTCTTTGAGAGGTCTGAAAATATTGAATCAAAACCTCCTTATTTGCTGGAAGTTGTTTCTGTTTTTGGGATGATTATGGCCCTAATCTAAGCACTTAGCTTGGAGAAAAGCACAACATGAATATCTGGAGCATCAACGGTGGGAGGTATTTTAAGCGTTCCGCTTAAACTACCATCAGAGTTAAGGTAAACGCTACCCCGATTCACTTAGTGCATCGTCAGCTGCCTGTAGATCAATAATCATTGTACGGCTGAGAACGTCTTTCTGTTTGGCCAATACGTCCCATTGAAGGGGTATGGGTTTTGTGGTTTACCTCTCCATTTGGATAATTTGCGGTAGTGGAAGGGCCCATCCGGCTCGCACGCTGATTGTCCCAGTGCAGAGACTGCTGACATCAGTGCCCACTCCTGCATGGCCGAGCGGGCCAGTCGTCGAACTGCTGCTGAATTCGAATTCCTGCCACTCTGCTGAATCCGTGTTAATTCTGGAAACAATTTCCGCCAATTCTAAGCTTTAGGTAGTGAAATAAATTATATCAATTTTATAAATTAGCAAAATTTTGTTAATACAATGTTCTAAGACGAAAGTCACCCTATTTTTACCCCAGTATACTTATTTCCATTCCCTTGGTAAAAAAAAACTTAAAAAAATTCAAAGGGATCCTACCTACCTTCCGGGCACCGGAACGAACACTTCCGCGATCGGTTTACGTCCGAAGAGATTGGCTTGGCCGACTTCCAATAACCGAAGGGCTAGAGATTTTGGCCATTTGTTCAGACGGAGGCAAAACCTGTCGAAATCGAAGGAATGACAATGAACAAATTCAACATAATATGTTGAAAAAACAAATGTTAAATTTAATTTATTACTTAATTCAATAATTAAATTAGGTAATAAATTAAATTTAACAATTTTTCTAAAATTGAATTAGGTAATAAATTAAATTTAACATTTTTCTTAATTATTTTTATTAAATGATCTTTTTTTTACTTTTTTGGCGATTTTCAAAAGGTTAAAGAATTTCATAATTCTTGTCATACTTAAACCAGACCTTCTGTCAATATAAAATTTGACAATTTTTTGATCACCTGTACGAGGCTCGATAAGTAAAATGAGGCTCTTGAAGAGTTTTCACTCTATCCACCTCTTTGTCGTTGTGCCTCAGTACAACCCATAGCTGGGTTTTCCCCGCTGCCAGACGTCTCTCATGTTCTCTGAAAAATTTCAAGAATAATTTTTCTCCCCAAACTATTCTTTCGTAATGTGATATTTCATAATATGATATTTTCATGATATGATATAAAAATATATTATATTTTTCATGGAAAATTGATTTTTTCTCAACAGAACAGAAAACTAGCGGCACGTGGCTAAACACAGTACTTCCATATTTTGGTGCTTTTGTGAAAAAAATTCTGTGTTCTTGAGATTCAACGTCTCTAGAAAACTTAATCTTCTGCCAATCAACTTTTCCCCATCACAATAATAGGTGAAACAAGCCAAGTGTTAACAGACAAGTTGCGGAACTTTCCGATCCGATTTCACTTCCTGGACGATCGAAAAAGTTCTATTTTATTGGACGGCAGTAAAAATCCAATATTTTCCACGACCCCAATAACCTCCCAGTAGACGGGTGCTTGAAACTTTTCTTTTCACCCTAACTTGGCAAGGGGCTTAATTAATTGCTCGGCCTTGTAGAGAAAGGATCAAGTTGGTCAGGTCCCAAAACGTCTTATCCATCATTCGCGCCTTACCGTTCCAACTAGGTCAATTATTGGATCACTTAATGGTTTTGATCCACTCCGGCCTTGCCTGGGGGTAATTTCCTGTGAAAGGTTCCCTATCCGAGGTAATTAACCAGAAAAAAATTTGAATGGGATACCTAACTGGAAGAGTTTCTTCCTAATGAGTGTTTCGAAACACTCGTGGATCCACGAAATTCTAATTAGAGGCTAACGTATAAAACGGCTGTTCGGATAATTCGGCCGGACGTGTCAATCTGGGCGGTGGAACGGGGTATTCTTCGGAAATTTATTTTTTGGCTGACTATTTACTTTAGCTTTTTGGCTAATTTTTGCGCAAAAATATTTCACCCTTACGGCAAGACGTTTTCAACGGTTGTCGTAATCGAGCCGTCCATTTTCAACTCAACGTCGACCAACGGTTCACCAGGGGGCCTCAAACTAGCGCTCAAATCTTCTATTACTTTATCCTTTAGTTTGGATTTTGGAACTCGTTGTGGCTTGTCTGGCTCGTCTTCTTCCGTGGTAGTGGCGCCCGGGTCAAGGTCATCCTGCAGGGCAAAAAAGGTATTGTGGGGAGACCATAAACCGTTGAATGAAAACGCTCCAAGTTTTTCACCTTTTTTTGTTGGCTGGGTCGGTTTCGGGAGGGGGGGATTTTTCCAGAATAGATATGTCGTCAAAGTGTGTTATTAACATTTTCATTTGTCGATCCTCACCGTTTTCTCTTTCCTCGAATTCCATTCTTCCATTTTCACCTGGTACGCCATTAGTTGAGCCGCATGCGATGTTTCAGCCTCGTCTTCTAGCTCTTGTAAATAACTTAGACAAAGAGGGAATTTTACGTTTATTAAAAGTTGCCTTAACGTTTTCTTTACCTGACACCTATGAGTAGCTATTTGTTGTTAGTATTACCATTCATATTCGCTCGTATTACCATTGTTCAGCTAGTATTACCATTCATATTCTCGCTGCCATCCTCTGCCATGCTCTGGATCCTCTCTGGCTGCTATTACGAGCCGGTGAGACGTGGATGAAAAACCTTGCTGAGCCCTGAGTGACTTCAAGTCCCTCCATGTCGTCAAAATTTCGCCAAGGATTTCTCTCTCGTTTTTTGCCTCTTTAAGCCAGGCGGTTCGAACTTCTCTCAGTTCCGATCTGTATCTTTTTCTGTAACAAGAGGGTAATTGCCTTGAAAACTTTCCGTGGAGAACTTGATGCAGGAACTCATACATTTTTGTATGGATACAAAAATCATCTAGTGCCTGGCTCATGGTAGGCATGGTACGACTTTTTTCGGAAATCTTTCCAAAGCACTGTTCATCTAATGAGCCAAATACTCACGGATCGCTGTGGCTTGGAAAGTTCCGCAAAGCCGTCAGGCGTCCTGCAAGCCTTCGGACGAGTGCAGTCCTTGTCGCCAAGGTGGCAACCAGGGCAGAAAGCCGAGCTGCGAGCACATCTTCGCGGCTGAACAGCGGATGATGCCTGAAGAAGACAGCTCCCACGTCCAACTCCAAAATGTAAGATCCTCCCAAATTCGAAGCATGCTCGCCCTTTCCAGCTCCTGTCACGATTGGCTGCGATTTGAATTCCGCGATCAGTGATGGTAAAATATGTGAATTGCAAGGCGCTAATTTTAGATTAAAAAAATGACACCAAATGTGCTCAAATTGGTGTCTCCGGAACAATTTTTATTTTCTTTACGATTTTTTGCAAATTTCAAGAAATTTTGTTTTCCTAATGGCATTCATACCGGTTCGTATTCGATGAGATTATAGTCGATCACGTCTTTCTTGTACTCGCGATATCTTTTGAAATCCAGGGGATCCTGATTGCCTTTAATTTCTCCATCTTCGCCGAACCACAGCCTGAAAATGACGTCGTTTTTGAGACATTGCAGCAATTCTGTTGCTATTTGAAGCGCCATATTTTATTGATTATGTATTATATTATATATTATTAGTATACCTTTCCGATCCCATCGCCATGATACGTTGTTCAAGTTTGTTCCTCCGTTTTGAAGGTATTTTGGTCTTTTTCCCCACGTAGAGTCCCTCCTGCTCAATGAAACGAGGTGCTGTATCTGGCTCCAGTTTTTCCTCGATCGGGACTGAAAATACGAATTCGTGATTTTTCAACCTTTATGGACGAACTACCAAAGGTTATTGCCATTTTACAGTAGCAATAAAAGCAGCTACATGGTTACTTTACCTTGCTGCACGTCAAACTAGTTAAACCCCTCAATGAATTATGATACGGCTAAAAAAATTTAAATTTCAAATCGATGAAACGGTCAATTACCAGGTGATGCCGATGGGCAAAAGAATAATCCAAGCTGCTTCTGCTTGAGTTGATCCCAATCTTCAAGCTGTGGAGGTTCATAAGTAAATAATGGCAGCCAGTCGTCCTCTTTCGACCCCAAAAGTTCAGCGCAAAGTAACTTTTCTTCTTCACTTTCCTCGCCTGGAAATTCGTTCAAATAACATTTTCTTTAGCCACAACCTTGAACGACTCACTTTCAGTATCTACCAATAACGAAACAAAATTCACTACCCAACTGCGTTATAAATAAATAATAAAATTTAAAAAAAATAAATATCAACTGAATATACAGAAATAACAAAAAAATTTAACAAAAAAAATAACAAAAATAATAAAAAAAATTTAAATAACAAAAAAAATTTAAATAAAAATAAAATTTAAAAAAAATAAATATCAACTGAATATGAGGCGTTGATAGCCAGAGTGGACCATTCCACACAGGTGTTGAACTGAGAAAATCGCATTTGAAAATTTCGACTAATTTCTTGTAATTGATTAAGGGCCTTGTTATGGTGTTTTGAAGAAAAAAATACAAGCATTCTTGGGTGAACAGATGACTCATGAACCATAGGGACATTTCTATAAGCCACAAAGTCCACTCTGGCCATCAAAATCGGCGGCCAATTTGCAGACGGACCATTTGAAAAGTTGCGCTCTCTCTTAGCACATTCGAGAACGAGTCAAATTTTAATAATAATTCGATAGATAGAGCAACCACAGACCCATTGCACTGTATAACTCATTTTTGGACAGTTTGTGGAATGGTCCACTCTGGCTATCAACGCCTCATATACAGAAATAACAAAAAAAAATTAGTAAGTATCAATTCACTTAGCTATAAAAAATAATTTTCAAGAATTCGAAATATAGGAAATTTTATATAAAACTTATAAAATACCTATATAAAATGTTATGCATAAATATTGTAAAAATATTAACGAAACGATCGTAAAAACTCACTTTTCGGTGATGGTCCTTCTCTACCCGGTGAAAGGGAGACGAACGCGGCCGTTTGTGGAGGAGACTTCTTCTCTTCGACGCTCCGGCTGAAGAAATCGTGTGTGCTCTGGATACCAGCAACCTTTTAATGCAGCAGCGAACCAACTCAGGTATTGAGGATTTGCATCCATTTCCAATTACAGTTGGGCAATATGCAATTGCGTCAAATATCATCAGCCTTCTTAAATCTTAGTTTAAACATTGCTGAAATTTTATCTTGGTGATTTTTGTAACATGCTCTGATTTTTCAGAGGTTAGAATAGAATTCATTACAAAAAAAGAATTGTTGAATTAAAAAATATATTTACCTATGTGATTTTTTTTGGAAATAAGCTTGAAAACTGATAAAATGCATTACAAAATTTGAGCATTTAATGCTCTTTACTTTCAAATAAATTCGTATATTTTCGCAAAAAAAAATCGATTCGTCAACTTTTCCCCAGGTGCACTTCCGTTTTCAACGTGAAAAATATTTCGATTCAAAATTGTCAATTGAAGATGAAATTGACGGAAAATCCGCTCGGATTGGAGTGCTCCAAATGGGTCTCATCCATTCGTTCGTCGTCGAAGCCTTTTTTGCTCGGAAGACAAACGATGTACTTTCTTCTACTACCCTCGTCACACGTAGTCGGAGGATTTTTCCTCGATCGCCCCGACCGAATATCTAACGACTATAACGGATCGACAATACGTGCTAGTATAAAACGAAAACCCGATAATACCTTTTGTACATGAGTTGGATGATGGAATAATTATTGTCGAGAAGATAGATTAGGGACGAAAATTTGATTATATTATCCCAGAGGAGAATTTTATTATCCGATCTTGAGATTATGAAATTTATCAGCATGTATTACGATTAGCAGTCCATAATTTTACTCGTTTTCCCCTATACCAAGTAGTTTACTAATTGTTCCGAAAAAAACTCATCTACTTGGCCATTGACATCCGTAATTCGCTTTGTACTTGAGTACATAAGCATAATAATGAGGGGTGACTCGTGATTTCACATGATGGGGACTTGATGGAAAGGAACTTACATTAATCCCCGTCGATGCAACCTTCCATTTCGATCTCAGAATTCTATGCCGTTTCATCGCTTCTTCGACTTCTTCATCTTCCTTGCTTATTACCTGAAATTATTGCAAATAATAAAACCATAACAATAAAATTATTGGGTAATAATCAAGTAGACAGGTACCTTTAAGGTGAATTAAAATTTTTGTACTATCTGTTACTGAGTTTTACCTTATAATATTATAATTGATGTATTACTATTTCTTATTATTTTTTATTTATAATTTTTTTCACGAACTTCTTCTTGTTGAGGTTTTCCTTTCTTTTTCGGCGGTTTAGGCTTTATTTGCGAAGATGCTTGCACACGCTCCTGTAACACACCGAATTATTAATAAGTCGAAACCATCGATGCTGACTAGAGTACCAGGAACCGTCAAAATCCGAGAAATTATAGATCATTTCAAGTAACCTGTAATGATGGACAAAGAATAGATTTTTAAACAAAACCGGGATAATAGAACCAAAAACCTAATTTTTTATAAAAAATCTTGTTGAAAAATTTTTTTTATAATTTTTTTTTTTTTTGAGAAATTGTTTTATAATTTTTTTGAGAAATTCAAAATAAAAGTTTTAAATCTATTTTGGCAACACTGGGGTGACTAAAAATGTTTACATTCCCCAAAAAAATGTCCAATTTAATTTACCAATTCCAAATAAAAATGTTCTTTCTTTGAGAATTTTTTTATAATTTTTTTCTTTGAGATTTTTTTTCTTTCAGGAATTTTTTTCTTTTAGAATTAGAATTAAAGTTCTAAATTTATTTTCGTAACAACTGGCGTGAGTCAAATATTTGCATTTTCCACAAATTTCCAATCTGCGACAGTTATTCACATTTTGCGAATTACGAAGCCACCTTTTTTGAGATTATTTTCGGCCTCTTGCTATCATAACCAAGGTTTTGTGGGAGAAGATCCTAAACTCTATTTTCTTTACTTCCTGTGCGGTTCAAATTGAAGGCTTCACCTGGCCTAAAAATACGCATTCCCTTCAAAAGCTGGCTCGCTTGAAAAGGAAATCGCGAGATGTCAGAATGACATGTAAGCAATGTTTGGTATTCCGGAGCCGGTCCTCGCAGATGAAAGACGAAAGCTTGGATGCGTTTGGCAGCGGCTTTTGATAGGTTTCCGATTTTAGCCAAGACGTCTGTAACTAATCTTGGAGATCGCATCTACGATTCTCTATCTAGAGCAGGGCCACATTGCAGAATGTGCCATTTTAAGAAAGGAGAATCTTTTGAAGGGAAACATTCTATGAATAAACTTCCAGCAATTTTTCCAAAACATTTTCAAACACTGAGCCACCCTAGATTTTCAACAGCAGGCTTGAGTCGTTGAGCCCATATCGCACGTCAGACTGTTCCTCTCTTGAAATTGCCAAAGAATCAGTCTGTCCTGACGGTCTGTGGCATGCGGACTGTGGGTCTGTCGCACGATACGACTCCACGATTCAGCTCTACGATGACTCCACCGCCCGCCCACATTCCGCTCCACGGTACGGCTCCATGGTACCGCTCCATGGTACGGCTCCATAGTACCGCTCCATGGTCCGGCTCCATGGTACCGCTCCATGGTACCGCTCCATGGTACAGCTAGATGGTACGGCTCCATGGTAGCGCTCCATGATACGGCTCCATGGTACCGCTCCATGGTAACGCTCCATAGTACCGCTCCAAGGTACCGCTCCATGGTAGCGCTCCATGGTACCGCTCCAAGGTACCGCTCCATGGTAACGCTGTATAGTACCACTCCATGGTCCGACTCCATGGTACTGCTCTACTATGTCCTACATTGTAGTACCTTGGCCGCCGCGATGCGCTCCTTGATGCGATCCCTTTGCGACCTGCCATCCATTGAACGAGGAGTCGCACTGCGGACTGATGATATTTCAGAAAGATGGCTCTTCCTGCTTTTTGGGCTGTCGGTTCCATTCTGAAAAAGGATTTTTGAAGTAAAAAAAACTTCCTTCTTTTCATTTTAAAATTTATCGAATATGACATTAAAAAAAAATAAACGCGTTCAAGTACTAAATCGTAAATCTTGGAGAACCAATTGTTTAAATTTCTAATTTCAATTCACCAACCACAAATTATACGGACCCACCTCTCGAATTTCGTGTTGACATTTTAGCTTACCTTGGCCTTTTCCGGAGTTTTATGAACTCGAAGCAGCTCTTTTTCCGATTCCCTGGAATGTGCCGGTGAAACGTCGCTAATGAAAGTCGACTCCAAACTATCAACTTGGGTTTCTGGCGGGCCGACGACCACCGACTGCAGTTCCGTATCGTCGGCATTCTACGCATAATAATATTATGTCCAATAATCTAATAATTTAGATAATAATCGTATAGGAGGCAAATAGCGATTTCTGAAGTGGATTAAATCCAATAAAATAAATAGATAATCATTACTTTTACCTAAGTAGGTATTTTCTATTATCACTTTATAGGTTTTGCTGTAGGTATCGTCATCCTCATGTTAAAAGTTTTATGCATCGAAAAGCCCGTTATGGCCGTTGCATACTCGTACAATACTCGAATTTGAAAGATAGTTGCGAATTGCGGCATCAATTTTATTTTTTTAACAAATTTAAATATAGACACACTTACCCATGCTGACGATTTGACTGGTCGTGTTGAATCCCCTACTTTGGCCTTAAGGATTTTCTTTTCGGGCGTTGAATCAGAAAGTAATCGGTTCTTCTCCGACATGACAATAGCGATCCCACTTTACCACTTAAATTGAACTCAAAACCGTGTGATCATCCCTTGTTATAAAAACTACCTGAGAATAAAGTAAATTAAAAGGCAAGTTAATACTAAGGATAGGTTCATTCCATTCTGGCCAGACCAGAATGACATGACGTTGTTGATGGTTTGGTTGTTTACGGCTAGTGGCTATGGCAACCGATCGAGCTTCAACTGGCCGTTATTCATCATTCATTTTCATTACAAGCATGCACCATGATTCATGAACGTAAACCCAAGGAAAAGAGCGATGATTGTATAAAAACGAAACTTTTTCGTGACCAATGTTTTCATTGATCATTATATGCAAGCGTCCTCCGGTAAATCTAGCTTTAAATAAATCGACAAACCGGGCCTCGGATTACTTCTTATTTGAATGAATCCCCCCTATTACTCAGCGAAGATGTTCAAGCGGCACTATACTACTCGAAAATGGGCTCTTTCATATTTCTCGCTTGTTTAATACGGTGCTCGAAAATGTGCTCCTACATCAAATCATTCCAACAGATGCGGGCCAAAGAAATAACTCCGCTTTTTCTTGGCACTCGAACGCACCTCCGACCCGCCTCAACAAGATAGGGATATATTCTATTTTGGTCAAATTTTACGATTAGAGCTCACTTGTTAGGCCAGTGTAGTGGAGGAATGTGTGGCCAATTTGTACGGGTCGTAGATCTTTATACGACCTCATAACTGCGGCTCGAGCTGGATCCGATAAAAACCCTCAAAATAATTCAATTTTAGCATCTGATTTTTTCCTCCGAGAACTCAGTTTCGACCTTAAGTTATTCCTATCACAAGCTTCAATTCAAAGTGTACATCGGTATTTCTAATTGATCGTTCTGGTAATTTTGTAAAACCTAATATTAGTTCATTGTCCAAAAAACCTTTGTAATAGCGCAAGGATTTTTTCCCCTTTTAAGGAAATGTTTATTTCTACGTAGAAAGCAGATATATCCTGTTATGTTGAACAGGAAAAAGAAAAATAGACAGGTGGACGAGCCAGTAGGTACCATTAGTCACACCAGAGATCTCACCCTTCAGTTACGCTATGGTTATGAAGAGTTGGCCGAGGGTCGTGAATATTTGGCCGAACCCCAACTTCCGAAAAAGTTCCTACAATTCCCTCTCTTCCAGAAAAGCTTTTCGAAGGTTGAGAATAGAATATAATCGAGTATTCCCATTCAACTCAATTGGTGACCTGAAAAGCATTGCCCCACAGACGATCGACCCGGTTCCGTACGACCGCAAAGCATTGCCCAACTTTTTTGATGATCAATTTTTCCTGCTCTCTCGAAAAAACTTTTAACGCGCCCTCTTAAGTTCTAAACCGTTCCGCCAAAATTCTTGAATTTTTTTAAATTTTATTGTGAGTTTATTTTTTATGTTACTGAAGTAAGACTGCTTTTCATTCTTCAGCTAAAACTCCTATCTGAGCAGACGTTTTTTCGTAAAATCGAACAATCACTATTCTATTTTCTTCCCTCTCTTGGCTCAAGAGGAAGTCGTGAGTAATCGCCACCCTCGCCTCACAAAATTTGTATTTAATACTACATTTGACGAAACAATAATTGAATTCGGCGGTACACCTTTGAAAAACGGATTTTGAGGCCGTATTTTTTTACCAATCTCCCAGTGATCATAGGAAGCCAAATCGATAGCGTCATCTTGTGATGGCACTCTTGGGGGAAGTTTGCCAAAAACAACTTCCTCCCTTATGAGAATCGCCAGCACACGTCACTTGCATGGTCACTTCCGACTCTGAATTCTCCTGCCTGGCCGAGCTCCAATTTCCAAATCGATGCCAGGATTATCCATCTGAGATGATTCGTAAATTTCTTCGGTAGTGGAAAAACCCCCAAAAATTGAAGCACTCCCAGAGTAGGTACCTATTTTTGCTCCTTTGACCAACCTTCGAAAAGTTTACCATCAAATCTTGAGCGTTCAGTTTATTTCCGCTGTGAGTACTTCCTAAAAAGCACGTCCCTTTTGCCAGACTTTTTTCTTATTTATGCATCAGATTTTGGGTTACCCAGAGCATTTGAAGGCATTAGCATTTTGGCTGACTCGATTTCCTTTTTCACGGTATTTTAGAATGAATCGGTTTCAACGTATATTTTCATAAAATTGAGCTAAATTAATGCCCGGTTTATTGACAAAATTTATCCAATCGATATCCAAGGAAGCTTCAGATAAAATTCACCACGGTGGTTTTTACTTCAAATTTCAATGTAAAAATCTCATTGGAAATGTTTATCTAAAGCTTCCTTAGATATCGGATCGATAAATTTTGTCAATAAACCGGGCACAAGTTTGAGCTTGCTGGGGGCCTATTCTGTAAAATTGAAGCAATGTGTCTTGGCAGTCGCTATCGACTCATTACACAAGTTGCCATTAGATTTGCCGCGCCAAATCGATATTGATTTCCAAAGACATATTGCATCCAGTTTACAGAATAGGCTATGGGTATAATATAACATGGAATGTATACGGCTAGCCTCAGATTTGAATTCATCTTTCAGACGTCCATTCCCCTTTCCAGATATGATCCGCGAAAATGCAGATGATCGAACCCCAATTAAATCCCCCTGTGTAATCGCGAGTCTCACAAAAATTCAGAAGGTGCGAGGTTCGATTCCCGCTGTAAGAATGGTCCTATTTCTATCCCATTTCGACTAAACCTCTTTCCAACATTGTGTTTTTCTTCTAAACAGACATTTTCAACGTTTTCGTCCAGCCAGAAATCCCCTCGGATTTATTGAGGTGGTCAGTCAACCGTCTGCTATTTTCGGTCCCACGATGAGCCTTATCTCGCATTTTGGACTCGGTTCAAAATGGGACGACTCCACTTAATAATGTTGCAAGCTCCCGGGAGGAACATTGAATGAATGGAAAATCCTCCCTCGTCCCTCCTCTTCGGGTCCTATCCATCTGGCTCGGTATCGATTAAACTAGTAAAATGTGGCGTACCGGAGGAGGCCACTTGTGCTGGTGCGCAGGCGTCTACGACAGCCCCGCTGTTGTGGCTATCAGAGCCACGTTTAGAAACAGCTCCCAACTGCTGGCGGCAGCTATTGTTCATATCTTTGGGTATTTTTTCTCAGAATTCTGCATTTTTGATAATTATGGGTAAGAATCTGTGAGCTGAGCCCTCTGTCGTTAAATGAATGGACTGATTTTTGAGACGCGAAGGATTAAAAATTTAGAAATTAAAATTTTATACAAATTTTAAAAATAGTTAAAAGAAGCTGAGATATTGAACTGAAAAATATATCTAATAATATCTAAAATTATTAAAGTGGAATATCACAGTTGAGAAGCCAAAACCGACATTTAAAGATAGGAAAACCTAAACCAGTCAATTCTTGCGTCCATTTAAAAATTGAGGTCCGGTTTATTAATTTTTTTTAAAGCTAAATTTATATAAGGACTTAATCATTTGTCCTAGGTGAAATGTAGTGCAAGCGTCCTTCGATAAATCTAGCTTTAACCCTAAGTAACCTAATAATATAAGTACCCTAATAATTCGAAGTAACCTTTTTTACTTTCCTTTCCAGTGAATCCACCCCCACAAAACTTGTCGTCGTTCTGCCTTATTTACAATGAAAAAAAATTTAGTTTATTCCTGAAAGCTGAGAGAAGTGTGCACAATTTAAAAATCTTATGTAGACATGAGCTGATCGGTATCAGTTTTCCTGTTTTCCAGTTTTTGAACATTAGAATTAGGTCGGCATCTATTCTGGTTTTCCGGAGGCGGTAGGAAGACCGTTTGTCCTACGGAGGCGGAATGCTTTAGCATCACGAAGATTCTGAGGTTAAGTCAGCCTTCTATTCAAAACGCCGATTTTATATGGGTTTCATTTAGAATTAATTAATTTTAAATTCAATCGACCAGACTGGAAAAAACTCGAACTGCTGCAGCAGCGTATGATAACGGGCGCTCTCCGTAGCGCTTCCTTGTCATAGACACCCACGTCGCGTTAGAAATGCCGCAGCGGGTCCCCAGTGCCGGCCAAGCACGCGATTCCGACAGTGTCTCATCTGACTTACCTAAGCAGCGAGTCACAGTTATCGTTAACGACCGACGGAATTTTATTGAATTCAAGATTACGATATTTGATTAAATTTACAGTTCTGCCTGTGATGTTAACGACGCGTAAGAATCAAACTCCTGCCGCCAACAGCAGCCGAAATGGATCAAAAAGTCATGTACGCGTTCAGGGGTTGGATCGCCTTTGTAGCTTTTATGGACCTGGGTGTCGCATTTAGATCATTCATCGAGAAGAAATGCATCCTTGGAGAATATTCTTTTGCGAAAACGGAAGGCCTCCTGGAACAGGGTGAGATACTAAAATCTGTAGACTACCTACATTTCTATTTTGTAAGTAATTTGATGCTTCAAACCCTCCACGCGTTTGTGAAATAAAAAAGAAATTTATTGCAGATTCGGATTCTACGACCCTTGAAACGTAAACCAACAAATTTTCAGGGGCTGTTAAAAACATTTTTTCCTGAGAAAAAAAAATTTCTTGAGAAAAATGAGCCAAAAATCCGCCTTTTTCACCCGAGACCTTTTTCTATATAGATATTGTTTTAGTCACTTTAAGATATCCAGGACTCAATAGGTAGCGAAAACGTAAGTCTATTTTTTATGTCAGAAAAGTTGGGAGCGTTAAGTGAGGGTTTTCGATCATCCAAATTCTAACATGATGGATGAAAAATTTTTTTTACAAAACCTCATTTTTACTGAACATGCCAGCTAGCTGGAGTTAGCCCCAGTTTAGTGGTTAATTCAAACGTCCATTCGAGCCTCTCAAAATTCAAGAGATTTTTTAAAATGTCAAACAGTTTTGCGTTTTAAGAATCTATATTTTTTGCAGCATTTTGAAAAGCCCTAAAACCATCGATTACGGTATTTTGAATTTTGAAAAAATCTCAAAAAAGCTCATTTTCAGACTAAAAATTTAAAATTGTTTTACAACTCGAGGAACCTATTTCGAATGTCAGTTGAGGTTTTCTAAGCCCTCTAATCATACTTCAAAGGTTTCCTATACAGTTACTAGTAACTTAGTTAACCCTTTTCACACTTTTTTACTACGGATTCTCAGGTGTTGAGCCGAAGTGAGAAGCACCAATCACATAAAACCCTTAACAACTTTGTACGGATCAATCGTAAAAATTGTACGATTATTTCTCTCTAGTGTTAATAGCAATATACTAATCTCTCGGAACAGAGTGCGGTACGAATAATTCGTAGAACTAATAATTCGTATCTTAGAATTATTCTAAATTCTCCTTTACGACAAATTACGGCCCGGTTAATTGACAAAATTTATCCATCCCGTTACAATTGAAATTTTCGAAAATTGAAATTTGATGTGAAATTCTCGTAGGCGATGCTTATCTAAATCTTCCTTGGATATCGGATGGATAAATTTTGTCAGTAAACCGGCCCTAAGAAACACATCTTTATAGGTATTTTCTGGAACTCTGAAACTTCGACTAGAAAGTGAAAGAAATGCAGCATCGATCTGCACACCAGCAGCATACTTGATAAGCAGAAGTTGGCAGGAAGGACTTGAAGGGCGCAAGGATACGAATTTTGCCAACTATGCGCATTTTCTAGGGCGCAGATAATTGAGGTGTGAATTTCTCGAGTGCATCACTTATAGAGGGACGAATAAGGGACGAGTAGGACGTATGGACGAGGACGTAGGTATTGGAACGTCTAGCTGGTACATAGGTATGTATGTAAGGAAATGAGAAATGAAATGTGGTCTTTCTTGGGGAATTGAAATGATTTACTATTAAAATTTAATGACCAAAAAATTCAAAAAAATTCATAAAAATTTAATTCAAAAAATTAATGATAATTTATTCAACAAATTTACCCTATTTTAGATTTCTTTTTAACCTGGTCAATTCAAAGAGAAATATATTTTTGGGACCCTCTATCGATAATGCGGGAAAATCAATGATGGCGGTGCTCCACGTTCCATATTTAATACAGGATTTGTATATACGGTGTGCAGATAAGCTGTAATATGTCATTTTCCACTCCATAAAGCAACAACAGGTGGTCGTTCCCCCAAGCATTATAGCGATAAAAGGGCGTTTTACGATTTTCCGGATCGATCGCCACTCTAGGAATCATATAGGTAACTTCTAAGGTGTGCCAACTTATCGTTGGAAAATTATTTCTAAACCATTTCAAAATAAATACTCGTAACAAAAAATGATATCAGCTAATTTTTCCACAAAAAGCAGGTGGACTGAGTAGCTGAAAAACGAAATCAAAAAACGTCGAAATTGGCATTTTGTAAAATCCTTGTTCCGATTTTCAGATGACCCAACGCTCCCTCGAGTCCTGGGAATGTATTCGGTGCTCAAGGCGATCGCTCTCATCCACTGCACCGTCTTCATTCATTACATCCCGTAAAATGAAAATTTTTTAAATTAATTTTTAATCAGTTTTTAATTTTAATTCAATTTTTAAATTAAAATTTCAAAATCACTGCTGAACAATTATCTATATAATAATCTGGTATAATATTGTTATGTGTTTGTTTCAGAGTTATCAGCATGGGCATTTGCTCAATACTTCTAACAGTGCTCATGTATCTGACTGAAGCGCTGTACTTCCAATCGGCGACACTGAACTTCTACATAGTATTTCCCTGCGTACTCAACGGTACCTATTTTTATATTACCCACCTAATCAGTAATTAACATTATTATTTGACGAATTTTCAAAGATTTGCCCCCGATTTTCAATGAAGAATTTCGTAGAATTTCCTACGTTTTATTTTATACGATTTCGGCTTTTATTCAATACCTATATTATATATTTCAATATTATTGTAGTATTTTTAGTAAAACATTCGTACTTATTTATCTTATTACAATTCATTCTTGAACTCTATTCTTGAACTATATTTGAAATGCTTAATTTATGAATTCAATTAATTTTAGCGGTTTCATTGAACATAATATTTCCGATGTTCCTATAAATTAGTATTGCCTATTTTTTATTGCCACAAGGTTTGACAATGATCGGTTTATTCATCGTACCAAAAAAATACCTCAACGCTCCGACTGTGGCCGAGGACGAAAACGCTGAACTGCTGAGGCAAGCAGCAGCCTTCAAAAAACGAAAACAGCAACCGAAGAAATTCAGTTAGTTCTATCCCTGAGAATTGTATTTTCGAGGAAAACTAAAGCTAAAAATTGCAAGCTGATTGTTCGCCAATTATGAGGTGGCATGTAAAATCTAAAAAATTACCGGGTCCTTCACTCGTGTGTTACTTCAAGTCGCTCAGATCTCTCTAACGATAACTCGTTTTTCAATTAGATATACGAAACGCGGAAAGCAACAAATTTTAGTGGCCTAGAATTTTGAAGGACTGGAATTGTGATATAGATAGTCTAACCTTTCATCTGCTTGTTTTTCACATCTTCATCGCTTCAATTTCAATATCGCAAATTAGATTAGAGATTTTTCCATTAGAAATGACTAATATTTCGTAATTTCTGTAGGCCACCTAACGATCGACATATTTCACGATTAGGCAGCTTTTCAACAAAAAACAACACTACCAACGCATATCTAGTTTTATAAATTTGAGAAAAAATACCAGCCTAGTCATAAATCCTTTAGCAGGAAAGTAGGTTTTCTCTCATCGACTTCAGACTCGGTAGTCGTTATGTAGTTTTAAAGAGATGCCCGATCGCTTTGTTTTCGCATAGGAAAGGTTACATAGGTACATTGTTTCTAGAAATAATGTACCGAAATTTGGGAGTATGGTACAATTGTTTAACCAGTGGTGCGTAGATAACACACAATACTTCCATATTTTGAAACGTAAAATTGGGACACGATTTGATCATACTTTGACTGCTTTGAAGGGTGCTTAGGCCAAAAATATCAAAAAATTCACAATTAAAATTTTAAAATTCGCCCAAAATAAAAATACAATACATTTTTGGAATATAAAAAATATCCACATATTCTGCAAGGTAAAACGAAGATTTTGAGACCAAGAACGCTCAAATCGGTTCATTTTTGCGGCCGGAAAAAAATAAAATAGAAAACACTAAAAATGCAAATATATCGGAAGTACTGTGCGTTATCCAAATTCCGATTGAACAGGGTGTTAGGTCTTGCCGAGACAAACATTTCAGTTCAAGAAATTTGAAAAAAGGTTGAGAATTGAGGGAGTTATGGTCATTTTTGTAAATGACCACAGACGGACAGACGGACTAACGGACTAACGGACACACGGACTAACGGACTAACGGACACACGGACACACGGACACACAGACACTTGTTCAGGAAGTGATTCTGAGTAAATGTGTATAAGAAAAAGTTTTTTCTGAAGCTCCGTTCCGATTCTCGATTTTAGGACGATCACAATACTTCCATTTACTCTGTAAATATGGAAGTAAAAATATTATGACAACCTGATTACCATTGCGCATGTGTGACCGAAAATTGAATTAAAATCAAAATTCTATTTTTTGTCCAAACATGAAAAAGAAAATAGGCATTAACCATAAATTCCTTTCTACAAGGCTCGTTCACACCTGAGTTGGCTCTAGTTCGACCAGTGTGAGCAAGTAGATACCTATCGGATAAACCGAATTGAAAAACCGGCCCTAAATTATCTAGAATCAAATGCCTTTGTTTAGGTAGGCAGTAGGCCTATTTAGGTAGGCCTATACCTGCAGTAAAACTCAAAAGTCAAAAATCATCTACCAAGGCTTAAGCGTCGGGCGGCTAACGAAAAATTAGTCGATTACATAGTAGATTAACAGATAGACAGGTAGAATTAGGAAATAGCTAAATAACCGAAACTGAGTAGGTATAGCCATCCTCAAGTATTTGACGAAAAACTGTAATTCCTCCCTCCATCCATAATACCTATTGTGCTAGATTTTTTTTAATTAATAAAACTTTATCAGTAGTCATCAGCTCCTTAGGGGTTAGAATTGGGAATAAGGACCAAATTAATTATGGCAATTGCACGCTATCGTGCAACGCACTATTACACTATTATCATATCACTAATGTCAGCTGAAGCTGTTGAAACTGTCAACATACCCACCCAACCAGAACCGTAAAACCGGGGGTGTTAAAAAATTTTTTTCCTGACCGATTACAAAGGTTCATTTCTTTAGAAAAATGAACCAACAATTCATGTCGTATTTCTTCAGATGTACTTATTTTCCTTTCTACTTACCAAATACCGGGTTTTTCTCCCTTTTTCAACAAATTAACCTGTGCCTCCCTAGGGGCTTACCTAGGTATATACTTAGTGGTTGATGGTCCCAGGATAAATTAAGCATTTTTGTTCAGTTTCCCATCAAACATAAAATTTTGCATCCTCTTACTGACGTCCCCCATTGAGCGAATGCTATCAAAACTACTTAAGACAACGACACAAGTTGCCTAACAGCTTCAGAAAAAATGCGCATATAAACCATAAAAGCCACTATGTTCTGAAATACGTAAAAACGTCCGTTTTTCTGCTGTAACTATGAAGACAAAAAATAAAATAACACTAGTCAATCTTCACGAAAAGCAGATCTTTTCTGCAAGCAGTTGAATAATTCTTCACTTTTCACTTATTGCCGGCCCCTGTCTTTTATAAAGCACTTTTGTATCATTAAATGATTTTTTTGAAATTTTCCTCGTCGCATTTCAACTAGTAAGCAACGCCCTCCACGCAAATGACTCCAGGTGTCCGTAGAATGCGAGGAAAATATTAGCGAAAAAAGAGGGCAGATGTCAAGATGCAAAAAAAAGGAGCGCCCGCATTTCAATATCGACTACGTTCCTTATCTGCATACCTGCATCGCCGCTTAAGCGGCAACTCTTATGATGAGGCGCTGAGATCGCTGATGTTGCCGCTTGAGCGACGATACCTTCACGAAAAGACGTTGCTTACTTAATTACCAAACTAAGCAACAATCAAAATAATACTCGGCTTACCTTACGCATTTTTAGATACAATCTGTGCAGGCCGATCCTTCGACGAATTTCCTCTTCATGGACGTCAAAATATTATATATGATAATTTAAAATATGATCCGGCGTAAAATATTCGTATCGCTTTTTCACGTCCATGTTCTTTCAACTAGTGACCATTGACGAGTTTCATGTTCTGATTCGCAAACGGAATAAAATGACCTCATCGTCTCTAGTCCATATTGGATTGTTGATAAATTGTTTAAATTGACAATTAAACATTTTTTTTGCAATTTGTCGATATTTTTCCTCGTCGATCTAACACTCTTGAATGGCATTCTACCATGAAGGTTGGTTTAAAGCGTTGGTTCAAATCCGGTACACCTCTCGAATAGACTACAAAGGTCAATAGTCAAGGTAATAGTCAAATCAATACTTTAATTCAATTTTTTTTTCAAATCCTAACTTTTATTGTTTTTGATGACTTTGAAGCAACAAAATTTCAGCGTCGTTTCAGCTATGCAAAAATTCCAGGTCTTGTTTAGCGTTATGTTGAATAATTCATCATTTTAAAAAATAAGTTACCCAGAAGGTTTCATGAAGATTATTAAAAACATCCGAATTTCACAGGTGATATGAATTATCTACATTCATATCAGTTCAGAACAGGAAATAATCGAAATCGGTTCAGTTGTTTTTAAAAAATTCGCAATAACTAAAAAACGGGGAGTTTTATTTTAAGTGAGCTAAAACTACTGAAGCAACTTTGATAATTTTGATTTGGATTACAAGATCACAAAATATGATAACTGTCGATTGAAATCTACCGGTCAATACAAAAGCATCGTTGAGGCGAAGGGTTCGAAATAAGAAGCAGGACGTACAATATTTAAATAAATATAATTCTCATATAATTTCAAATAGTTTCAAGGTACACAGATAGCCTTAATTGGATTCACAATGATTGCACGATCGAGTCCTCGTGAATATAAATTTTTTGCACAAAAATGAGACCGAAATTCGGGGACACGAACTTAAGAATGAATCAAGCGATTTCGAATGTACCTCCTTGCATACAATAAACAATCAGTTCCGTTTCGGTGCAATACTTTCCGTTTACAAATTTATTTGGATAAATGCGTGTTCTATCTACGCTGGCATTATTTGATGAATTTTGAACCAATAAATAAAATAATAATACGGGGTACAAAACCGGCCGAGTTCTCATGCGAGTGCGAATAAATAGATTTTTCTGTCCATGAAAAATAACAGATTTGGCCGAATCCCGACTATTTTCACCAGAAAAATATGCGAAGATAGTACATAACTCTAATTAATGGTCAGAAATAAACATGGAAAATTTAAAACTTGGGGTTCAAACATAAAATTCAGACGTAATTGAGAGAGAGAAACATTTTCAAGCTGATGAAACGGTAATTTAAAAAAAATCTCTTAATGAAAAGCAATTTTGATCTACTGCATTTTTAATAGGGTATGAAATTTTTCGAAAAATATATCACATCACATTTTAGGCTAGAATGCGCTGTCCGGCGGATATTTCACTCTCATTTCCAGATTTCAAGATGTTTCGTTCGTGTTAAGAATTTCCAGCATCAGCCAATTAAACGTTCAATCTTCCGACGATTCAAGATAAGAACGTAAACCTCCCGGAACTATTCTATGCTTGAGGACGACGGTTCTAGTTTTTTGAGGAGTTTCAACACTTTCTGGTGCAGGGCGTACAACATTGGGAGAGGGCGTAACCGATTGGAGGGACACACCGAACCTGGAATGAAAAATCGAAAATGAAAAGGTTTCCAGGTACCTAAATTGGGGCTTCTGAAGAAAGTTGAGAAACGCAAAAAAATTTTTAGTGGTATGAAGTTAATAGTTTTGAAGCGGAAACAAATTCCCGATAACCAGTAAGCTAAATTCACGTTTAAAGCAGTCGAGCTTTTTTTTTTTTCAATATTAGTCACGAATGATGAAGAGGAAGCATTGGCGATGAAGCAGAATCAGCCCCATACTGGGTGAGTAGCAATCGCTCAATTATTCTAGTTGTTACCAAAAAATTTAAGAAAATCTCATCTTAAAAAAGCGACAAAAATGCAAAAACAATACCTATTGCAAATAACCAAAAATATCAAGTTGATACAAGTACAATAAAAATTTGAAAAATTAATCAACTCTTCAAGGGAAAATTTGTTGAAGATTGTTGAAAGTTAGGTGAAATTGAACGTAAGTATGATTGAAAAAGCGTCACGCACACAGAGAGTATCTGACTCCAAGCTTGGTTAGCAAGCAAGAACACTGAACGTTTGAAAATGCCGAAAAAATATACAACTTTAATTGGCAAAAAAATTTGGCTGAATTCCACGGAACTTAGTAAAATTTTCTTTTTCAACAGATAGGTAAATTTATTGCACAAAATTTTGAAACATTTTAGCGGTTCATAGAAATGACATGAACCGTCCAAGGTTTTCCCTTACATGAAAAGAGAATTTTAAACTTCATTATTCCGATAAAAAAATTGATTCTTTTAATTTTTCAACTTTCAGCCTTCAAATTATGTTACGACACTCAGACGAACGCATTTCATAGCCCAAAAAGTTCGCTCGAATTCTTCTATCATCGAGCAATTGTTATAAAAATGTTCCAAAAACATTCGACTCTTTAGTTTGAAAATACAATTATTCGAAATTATTCAAGCCGGTTTTTCAGTTGGAACGGATCCGATTAAAACCAACACAAATTACTTTCTATACAAATAACGGAAAAAACAACAAACTGTAAAAATAATCACGTGGATAATTTCTCATATTAGCGGACAGAGTTAGATCGAAAGATGCGTAAATATTATGGTTAGAACATCGGCCAGGATCGACTCGGTGTGAGATGGAGTGAGATGGTCACGTCTGCCATGGGAAAGACGCCAAATCGGAAGTAGTGTGAGTTATTGCGAGTGATGACTTGATGATTGTTTTTGTGCTTTTCACCGTTACATTTTCGCCCTTTTCTCGGGCGGGATCAGGTGATCGGGCAGCGTAGGCGGGAGATCGTGGCCGTCCAGTTTGACTTGTATCAAGTGCAGCGCCAGGGCGAACTCCTCCGAATCGAGCGCGCCATCCTTGTCGATGTCGGCGAGCTTCCAGATTTTCCCGAGCACCGGCTTCGGCAGTTTCGACTTGACCATTTCCATTTTGGCAACTGTGGAAAAGAAGAACGCTGCAAAACCTGCGTGAGGGCTTTTACCCCCTTTTTTCGGACTGTCAAACGGAAATAGGATCGGCAGGTGGGGAAAGGGTTTTTTCCTCATTTTTTTTACTCCAAAGGTTGAAAAATGAGATTTGAGAAGTTGTTAAATCATTTTTTTTTTCCTAACGTAGGAGTCGCGTTCTTTTGAAAATTTCAGAAATCTTCTATTTCAAATTTTGAAATTGAGTAACGTTCTTTAGAAAATTTCTGAAATGTTCTATTTCAAAATTTGAAATCACTTAACAATTTTGTAATAGAACCTTGTTTTGTTTTTTCCAAAAATAGGAAAATAACATCCATTTTTTCAAACATTTTCGGTTTTTTATGATTAATCAGTGTGTTTAAAACTTTTCAATTTGTCAACGCTCTTTAATTTTTGACCGTTTTTTGATGTTTCAATTGTTTTTTAATTTTTTTTTTTCAAAAAAGTTGAACTATTTGAGCCGGGATTGGGATTTTTCATGTCATGTATACCGTGAGATTCATTTAAAGAAAAATTCATTTGAAAAATTATACTCACCGAAGTCGAATTGTAAAAAAATATCCCCCCTCCCCTTATCACGCTAGCTGCATCCCAGCTTTAATCCCCTCCCCCACGCGCTTTGATTGCTGTTTAATCTATCAGATCTAAAAGAAAAAATATCATTTTTCCGACACCCGTATCATACAAAAAAATCGTCTCCTTTTGTCAGAATAACACTATCTCAGCTGCTGAACAAACTCTCAAAAAACCCTTTTGGCTTTGGTTCGGGCTTCAGCACTACGAATAAAACCACAATGGCAATGGCGAACACAGCTATCAAAACATATTCAAATAATGGTGGAATCATGGGCCGAGGTTGGGGACGGATAGGATGATGGAGAGGTTTGAAAATTATTCTAGATCGTCTCTTCAAATTTGAATTTCGTTCATAACCCTGGCTGAGAGAGGGGTTTTGAACCGTATGGCTACTTAGAATTTGTGAACTTTGGGCTTCTACGCTCAGACGTTGGGCGATTCTAACGCTCAAATTCTGAGCGCTTGGATTTTCTATTCGTCCGCTCAAATTCAGAGCGCTCGGATTTTCCAGTTCACCGCCAAAATTCTGGGCGACCGGATTAGAATTTTCCAGTTCATGGGTCAAATTTTCAGCTGACTGATGGCTTAAACTCTCAGCCGGCTGAAGGCTCAAATTCCCAGCTGGCTGAAGGCTCAATTGGTCAAAACTCCGAGCGGCGAAGAGGTTTGATGTTGGCTCTCGCACCATTTGGACGGATTCCACGCTCCGGCAATATTGCTCACCTTCGCCTGAAACTTTGCCGTTGGTGGGGCCCAGGGATTCGAAGATGGCGTCGTACTTGTAGCGCATCTTGTTGACGATCCATTCGGGTTCTCCGTGGCCGGCGTCGATGCCTTCCCCTCGCTTGTAGCCGAACGGGCTGACCGTATCCTCCACGCCGTCGAAGGCTCCACCTTAAAATAAAAAAAAAAACATTCATGAGCAAAATTTGGATGTGAAAGATGAAGGGAGGCCTCAAAAGGTGAGACAGGCATGTAGGTGTTTGCCAAGAGGCGAATTTTCCCCAAGCCTAAATGAATTGCTCGATTTTTGACAAAAACCGAGCAGAGGGATAGTGCCACTATTTAGGCGAGTATTAAACCCAAAAGCCACACAAATGGACTCAAAACCCTGGCCAATCAAAAGCAAAAAAAAAAAAACTCACGTACAAAAATTACATGAAAAACCTAGGGATTGAATCCGAAGCCAAAACAAAGAAAAGTTAGTTCCGACCCTCTGCTTGAGCGGCAGGGCACGCCCGGGACAACTTCGGTTATCGGGCGAAAGACAACGTCTGTAACGGCGCCTTACTATCGAATATAGCGACAAAAAAGAATGCGACATAAATAATTGACGTATTTTATTTGAATCTCCCACAGCACGGCAAATGCCAGTACAGCAGGGGAAGGGTACATTTTTAAAACAGGGTATTTAACAGTTTCGATCAACAGAAGGACCAAAACTATTTTAGTCAATCGAATCAATCATTTTTTATTCGTTCAAGCCCATACAAATAAAGTTTTTATTAAAAAATTTAAAAATTATACACTAGCAACACAAAATGAAAAGGTCTCTGAAAGGTCTATCTCCATTCGCCAACCCTGCCGTATGCTGTACATACCAAAAACAAAATTTTTTTTTGACAATTGGAAATTTTTGAGGGGGTGTCCAGCCTGCAGAGGCTCCTGAGCATCCAAAAACTCCAAATCGTCTAGTCCAGGCATTCTTCGTTCTATTGAACCTCTTATGGAACTACTCGACAGTACATTGAGGTAAAAACATTCATCGGATCCGCGGGATGAATAAAATAAATTAGCTCAATTCACGCAATCGTGCTGAATGGGCGTTATTGGTAACGTTCCATGTAGAAATCGTGCCTGTCTAATTGATTTTCACTACGGGATGGTTTGTAAATAAAAAGTGCGAACCATGAAGTCAAATGATGCACTGATTCATTTGGTGCGCAAATGGTTCTTTCGTCCTTATCGGTCAACTCTGATCAAAGTACATGATTCGACAAATTCGAAATATGGGACAAACCAAGCGTGTAAGCCCTTGCCACCAAACGAAAAAAAAATCCCAGACGAGAAAAGACAAATGAAATAATGCAGCTTCCATTGCAAATCGCACAAAACGAGATTTTTTCTTTATACAGGATCGACAGACCTTCATAAAATCCAGAGGCAACGTTATGCATATATGCATGACCGTTAACGGCCGTTCTGAGCTGATTTCGAGCTGTAAAAGAGTCGTATATTATTTGATGGAGGGAACGAATTCGTGTATTTTTTCCGTATCGTATTTTCGACCAAGTTTCGGCTGAGACTGAGGAAATGAAGTTTCTCCATAGGAACTATTGGTATTCATGACAGGGAGGTATACAGAAACTCGTAAATCATCATGAGCTATCAGGTGGTTAGGTGGTATCGAGAAATACGTACCGTGAAGATTAGCAGGAGCCTGGACGACATCTTCGAGCGGAATTTTCGCCATCAGCTTTGAAATATCTTCGGCCAGCATTTTGTCGACAACTTCCAGTAATCGGGGCTTCAGGGGGTTGAATTTGGTGAAATCGTGGTTCGCTAGGCACTCCTGAAATTCGTACGAATTCTTCATTATATCCAAAGTTCATTATCGTAGGGGAAAATTTCAATGAGAAATTCGGAAATTGTTTCGCCGCTATAGTTGCAACACTCACTAACACTGTACATAACTATAGGAAATAGCTGGAATTCACAGAAAAGCAAAAAAATCACAACTAATGTGATTTTGTGAGCAAGAATTTCATCCCTTCAGCAAAAGACTGAATAACAAGATTTTTCAAAACTTTAAGTCAAGCTGAGGCACACCAAGAAAGGCAAAAAAGGCAAATCCAAGAAAAACACTGCTCCGTATGAGGAGAAAATACCTATATAAGTACATTTTATTTGCTGTCCCATGTTCTTGTTAAAATTATTTTTCAAAACTCTTCGTGGCATTGGCATATTTTACGAGAGGATCCCGATCGCTCAACAATTACCAAGTTAAAGCGATCGATCGCAATGAATTGCAATCCGGTTTCAATTGAATAATTATTCGACAAATAAATCTCGAGTGATCTAAACGCAAATATCTACACTTTTCAAGTGGCTCGTATGAATCACTTGGAAAATCGAAAGATAGGCTTTTTCAAGGACAATCGTCAGTTGAGAGCGTTCCGACGTCTCTTAAATTCTGAGCCGTCTATTGGGGAAATTGGGTCGGACAAAAAACTGTCCTCTCAAATGGTAACTGCCGACAAGTGGAACCCAAACCCATCAACGTCCCTAGAAATCGATTAGTCATTTATTGCCAAGTAAGGTTGAGGTAGAGTTTTTATCTCAAGGGCGTACTTGTAAACGCACCAAAAACGCCCGTACCTGTGGAGGGGGGGGGCAAGAGGGCTATGGCCCCAAGGTTTGCAGGTATTCCTTCGCAAAAGCACTGGGAACATGCATGGTACATTTTTCATAATCAAATTGTCAAGTGTCAAACTCACAATAAATCAGAAACTCAAACTCATAATCGAAATCGAAGTCAAACGCACAATGAAACAGAAACTCAAACTCTTAATCGAAATTTAAGTCAAACTCACAATAAAACATTAACTCAAACTCATAATCGAAATCGAAGTCAAACTCACAAAGAAATGGTAACTCAAACGAATTATCGAAATCGAAGTCAAACTCACAATGAAACCATAACTTGAACGAATTATCGAAATCGAAGTCAAACTCACAATGAAACAGTAACATGAACTCATAATCAAAGTCGAAGTCAAACTCACAATGAAACAGTAACTCAAACTCATAATCGAAATCGAAGTCGAACTCACAATGAAACTTTAACTCAAACTCACAATGAAACAGTAACTCAAACTCATAATCGAAGTCGAAGTCAAACTCATAATCGAAATCGAAGTCAAACTCACAATGAAACAGTAACTCAAACTCATAATCGAAATCGAAGTCAAACTCACAATGAAACAGTAACTCAAACTCATAATCGAAATCGAAGTCAAACTCACAATGAAACAGTAACTCAAACTCATAATCGAAATCGAAGTCAAACTCACAATGAAACAGAAACTCAAACTCATAATCGAAATCGAAGTCAAACTCACAATGAAACAGCAATTCAAACTCATAATCGAAATCTAAGTCAACTCACAATGAAACATTAACTCAAACTCATAATCGAAATCGAAGTCAAACTCACAATGAAACAGTAACTCAAACTCACAATGAAACAGTAACTCAAACTCATAATCGAAGTCGAAGTCAAACTCATAATCGAAATCGAAGTCAAACTCACAATGAAACAGTAACTCAAACTCATAATCGAAATCGAAGTCAAACTCACAATGAAACAGTAACTCAAACTCATAATCGAAATCGAAGTCAAACTCACAATGAAACAGAAACTCAAACTCATAATCGAAATCGAAGTCAAACTCACAATGAAACTTTAACTCAAACTCACAATGAAACTTTAACTCAAACTCACAATGAAACAGTAACTCAAACTCATAATCGAAATCGAAGTCAAACTCACAATGACACAGAGACTCGAACTCAGTCAGACTCGAAGACAAACTTAAAGTGAAACAGTAACCCGTGATTTAACTCGAAGTCAATTCGTACTTCGAGTTTGACCATGAGTTTAAGTTCGAGTCTGAGTTTCTGTTTCATTGCGAGTTTGACTTCGATTTCGATTTTGAGTTTGAGTTACTGTTTCATTGTGAGTTTGACTTCGATTTCGATTATGAGTTTGAGTTTCTGTTTCATTGTGAGTTTGACTTCGATTTCGATTATGAGTTTGACTTCGACTTCGATTATGAGTTTGAGTTACAATTTCATTGTGAGTTTGACTTCGATTTCGATTATGAGTTTGACTTCGACTTCGATTATGAGTTTGAGTTAGAGTTTCATTGTGAGTTTGACTTCGATTTCGATTATGAGTTTGAGTTTCTGTTTCATTGTGAGTTTGACTTCGATTTCGATTATGAGTTTGACTTCGACTTCGATTATGAGTTTGAGTAACTGTTTCATTGTGAGTTTGAGTTAAAGTTTCATTGTGAGTTTGACTTCGATTTCGATTATGAGTTTGAGTTTCTGTTTCATTGTGAGTTTGACTTCGATTTCGATTTTGGGTTTGAGTTACTGTTTCATTGTGAGTTTGACTTCGATTTCGATTATGAGTTCGATGTACTGTTTCATTGTGAGTTTGACTTCGATTTCGATTATGAGTTTGACTTCGACTTCGATTATGAGTTTGAGTTACAATTTCATTGTGAGTTTGACTTCGATTTCGATTATGAGTTTGACTTCGACTTCGATTATGAGTTTGAGTTTTTGTTTCATTGTGCGTTTGACTTCGATTTAGATTATGAGTTTGAGTTTCTGTTTCATTGTGAGTTTGACTTCGACTTCGATTATGAGTTTAAGTTTCTGTTTCATTGTGAGTTTGAGTTACTGTTTCATTGTGAGTTTGACTTCGATTTCGATTATGTGCTTGAGTTACTCTTTCATTGTGAGTTTGACTTCGATTTCGATTATGAGTTTGACTTCGACTTCGATTGTGAGTTTGACTTCGATTTCGATTATGAGATTGTTTTTGACTTCGATTATGAGTTTGAGTTTCAGTTTCATTGTGAGTTTGACTTTGATTTCTATTATGAGTTTGAGTTACTGTTTCATTGTGAGTTTGACGTTGTTTTCGATTATGAGTGCGAATTTTCGTGTCATTGTGAGTTTGACTTCGAGTTTGATTATGAGTTTGAGTTTCCGTTCCATTGTGAGTTTGAGTTACTGTTTCATTGTGAGTTTGAGTTACTGTTTCATTGTGAGTTTGACTTCGAGTTTGACTATGAGTCTGACTATGACTGGCAATTTCAGCATGTGACGGAGCGCCTGTTAATGGAGAGCATTCTAACAAATTCTAATCCCTTTTTCTGCGTCATTTTTTCCCCAAATCGAATTTGCGTTTCCCGAGTCAGGGCACCTCAATTTTCGGAATCACCTATGAATTTTTAGCAAGATATATTTTTCTCAATTTTTAAAAGCATAAATCATTTTGATGTTTTCCCGATGCTCTTATCGAACTATCCATTTTAGGGCGAAAACAATAATTTCGGTCGGAAATCAACTAGAACCAATCGTTCTTCTCACTTTGCTGCGTAATTCATGCATTCACTCATCGAGTATAGAAAACTGAGAGCAGGCCGTATATTTCAGCGCGATGTCTTCTTTATTAATTATTCGGAGATAAATGTTTTTTTCTGCCCCAGAGATAACAGAAACAGGGAAATCGCTGGCCCGCATAATAGATCCTACTGACACACTTCACGCCTATAATAGATCATGATAGCATCTACGTTCGATGCACTTGACCTTTGATCGACAAGAATTCCCAGAGGGGAACAAGTTCGTTGCGCTTATCTTGAGCCCATAAATCGTAAGCATCGCCTTATCTAATTCATTGAGTAGTTTACTTGCTCTATCAGACCGCACATGGCTGAATTAAGTGCGAAAATCTCCCCCACGTGTTTGAATTGCCGACAGTCGCGAATCAATCATGAAAAGAGCGATTCCGGCAAGAGAAATGATACGTGTAACATGCGGATTAACGATTCGATCAGTAAATTAGCCACCGTGATACCAAAATTTTTCCAACAGCAATGCCGCAGTGCGCCCAGAACTTTATTTAGAAACACCCTTCAAAGCCATCTGAACACTTTTAACCTTTTTTTCAACAAAATAGGCAAATTATTCCGATAGTGATTTTCTCTGATTTTTCTTTATAAAGAAATTACTCAGATCGAGTTGTGCACTAGGAGGACCGATTTTCAAGGCCATCGACTTATCGCTAACAGGTAATTTGGAGAGCCGAGAAAGATAATGTCCACCTATCGAAGTGATAAAAATTGCTCGAACAGATGCGATAAAAGCGTAACATTGTTTTCCGTTACATACGAGCACAAGGCTGGCCTGGCGGATGGGTTTTTAGATAAAGCGAGGCCCTAAACGATAAAATAGACGGTCGTGAAAAAGTCGTTCTATTTAGAAGCCTAAGGACTTTCAACGAGGTCATATTTATTTGAATTATTATCGATCAAAAGTATGGAAATGCTTAAACAATTTTACGATATTTCACTAAAGTGAGCAATATTCGGCGAAATCACTCGATCTCAGTTTTTCAGAGTTTCTGTATGCCGGAAAAATGATCAGATCCGCCTAGTCCGCATGAATGTCCACAGAAATCGGCCGACCAAAACGAGCGATGCAATCGAGTTGCCCAATTCGCCAACGAGAAAAACCCCAAGCGAAAACCGAAGAGCAAGTCAGCTGTGCAGTGTGACAAATGTGCGACGCCGTGGCGTAAGAATGTTTTTGGGTCGAATAGAAAAATCAAAAAGGGAAAACTCATTCTGGGAGGTGACGTCTCCAATTGAAGAAAATTTCAAGGTTTACAATTTTGCCTCAGAAACGTCTAGTTTTCATCAAATTTTGCTTGAGACTTGATGAATCGGCGCATGAGTGTCAACACCAGCTATCTCAGCCTGTGGGGCCATTGAATATAGCTGCTGTAGCCACTTGGGCGACAAAATGGAAGCATTTTTGCAACCGTCCGAAACTTGAAAATCGGGTCAAAGGCTCAGGAATTTTTTCCACTTTCACTCGGTAAAAATTTTTTGGAAATTTTTTTAGAAATTTTTTTGGAAATTTTTTTGAAAATTTCTTAGAATTTTTTTTGGAAATTTTTGAAATTTTTTCAAGTTTTTCAAATTTTTTTGAAAATTTTTTGAGTTTTTTAATTTTTTTTGAAAATTTTTTAGAAATGTTTTTAAACTTTTTTTTGAAAATTTTTTGAACATTTTTTGAAAAAATTTTTTGAACATTATTTGAAAATTTTTTGGAATTTTTTTATTTTTACTTACTTGGAAACAATTTTGGCCAGACCCAATTTTGTTGGAAGACAAATTTTTTTGGAAATTTCTTCACTTTCACTCATGAGCAATTTTGGCAAGACCCGTAGTCCAGCAAGCCCGGAATTACGATAACTCATAGTGCTTCCGAGATATTGCAATAGTTAGGCGCGTTCGTCGGTTTCACTGTCGTTGTTATGCCAGGCCCTTCTCTTGGTATCGTTTATTTTACGGCGCTTTCGTCCGTACAGCCCTCTTGAGGAGCTATGTCCGACGTATTGCCTCTCGCGAGGAGAGTGGCCGACGATTTACCTTCCGACGATTTAACGTTCTGGAGGTGGTTCTGCAGCTCTCCTGAAGAAAGACAGACCGTCAGGAATAGCTCCTGAAGAGGGCCGTGCGGTCGAAAGCGCTCGAGCTCAAACGCCCCTGGATATTTGTGAGTATTTTCGTCTATCTGCCGTTAATTCGCTTGAACTCACGTATTAATCCATGCATTATATATCATTGGTCATAAAATCAATTTCAGATAAAGTCAAAAAAATTTAAAATAAAGTCAATTTTGGTCTGTATTGCCTCCTCGGGTGCGCTTCTCACTAGCTACAGAATTAACAAATGAACCTTCGCGTACTAACACCACGCAATTTCAGAACTGCATAATACAATTGGTTCAATCCAGCAGATTACGCAGGAAGAACTCGGGCAAGACGAGTTGTGGTAGGGCACTTTAAAGGCAGCTTACAGCAGAAAAAAGCGAGAAATGACATATTAAGTCGAATTGGGCTCAACGAACGCGAAGAATGGGCCGTATGTGACAACAGACATTAATTTCCATAAACCGGCCGCGAAGGAGATTGAAGAGACGACGAGGCGACAATCCGAACAGGACATATCGCAGATTGGCCCTCCAGACGGGCGGATCGAGTCACGTAGAACTTGCCGGCCTCGGCAATAATGGGCTCATCCTTTTGAGAACCAAAGACTAGTTGTGAAATATACTCAGATTTCAAATCGAGCGGATGACTTTACAACCGAAATTGAATAGGTAAACGGAGCTTTCAGTACTCCGGGATAGGTAGGGTCAGTTGAGGCAGTTTAAACTTGAGGGCCCCATGACCCAATAGAACCGTTGATGGAAAAAATTTTAAAATATGAATACTTGCCTTCGACACAATAGAAACAGGAGTCGTGACGGTATACGTTTATGGTACTACTAATTTTGATGGGATTACGTGCGTTTTTAGCATCGAATGTATTTTTATGGTATTGGACGTATTTTTATGGTTATGGACGTATTTTTATGGTATTGGACGTATTTTTATGGTATTACCCGCATTTTTATGGTATTACCCGCATTTTTATGGTATTACCTGCATCTTTATGGTATTACCTGCATTTTCTTAATATCCGGAAAATCGCCAGGCGAGATCCGATGTTCTCGTTGTAGCTGGTCGTAGATGGCGCTCAACCCCTTTATCAATTCCTTCTTTTTTCCATCTTTACCGAACATTGATGGCATATCTTTGCGAAGACTGCTGATTATGTACGCGTGAACCTGAAACATACGGCCATTTGGAAGTATTGACGAGAATGAGAAAGAACGAGTCAAATTTCGCAACACGTTAACCAAAATAGATTTCCCATTTGAAAAAAAATTAGTTAAAATATTTGCTTTTAAAACAAAAATTGCATTTTTTTAAAAAATTTGAAAATTGCAATTTTTTCAACACCAATTCTAACAAACTTTCATACATGTTTTCACAGAAAAATTCATTTTTTATTCTAAAATAAATTTTTCACCTCGCGAATTTTTAAATTTTTGCCAATTTTCCCCCAAAGAAATTGCCAGGACGCAATATCGACGCTTACAAACACAGAATCTCTTGTCTGATTCGCTACAGCCTGCAATCGAATGAAAAGTAAGATTCAGCGTTTTAAGCCCACAATACAGAGCATTGGCTGACAGTGAGGGCTATTATCCGCCCGATAAAGGAAGTGGGACCAGCCTTTCGAACGGTGGCCAGAAATAATGGAACTGGAACAGATTACCGCCGGTAACAATCGTTCGACCAGGATCGGATTTTCTTCACAAAGGATGCCCAAGATAAGTTTCGAAAAAACAAAGAGAAAAAGCCAAAATGTAAAAAAAATCAATTTTTATGAATGCTAAAAAAATTATTAATTAACCCTTTTATTAATTAAAATTAATTAATTTTTTTTTTGTATCCATAAAAATTGAATTTTTTTTACATATTATTAGGTAATGATACATTTGAAATGATACATTACTATGATAGTTTACCAATGATTTTTTTTACATATTTTGTAATTTTGCACACTGGCTCTAATTCAAAATTAAATTTAGCTTATCAAATTGATAATTGGTTAGAAGTGGATAACTGAGAATAGCATCGAGATTTTTTTACCTTAGCTAATCGAGCTCGTTTAATTAAATCGTTGAGCTTTCTGAGTACGGCATTCCTAGGTAGTGATTGCAGGTCGCGGAAAAGGTCTTGCTCTTCATCTTCGAACAATCTGAAACCAAACGAAGCAAATATTTTACAATAACAAATAGCTCAATAAATAAGTTGAGCAGACATTATTAATGGGTATGAAAATAAGTTCACCATATTATCAGGGCATTTTTTCGATAGAATAGGAAATGTTTTCGACTTTTATTTCTATTCAGCACCCCTCAAACAGGGTGCAGCGCCTACATTTTACTAGTTAATAGGTTTATTCTTCCGAATCAAAAAATCCTTTGAAGAAAATAATAGTTGCTCCGGAAAATAATGAACAGCTCATTTCTTGGAACTATCACACAACAAAAAATTAAGTAAAATAAAAAATAGTTTAAATAATAAAAAAGGAAAAATGGCCTACTCCTTCTAACATCCAGCGGTTCAGAGAAATTTTGATAGGTTTTTCAGGTCCATGGTGACTCTTTTTTGAATAATAATCGATAAAACTAAATACCACCTAACCCATAAAAGCCTAAACCAACTTTCAAAAGCAAAATGCGCATACAATTGGTTAGTTGGACTCCTGTAGAATTAACTCCGAAAACGGCCAAATCCCTGGAAACGCCGGACTGCGAATTAACGCAGAACATTTTTTTCGACCTTTTGGCTGTTTGACCTTCAACCGACAATATCAATACTCAACGCTTGAAGGGTCACGCCTCCAGCGTTACTCGAACTTCCACCATACTGGAACTTCTGGGCCCCCTCCTCACAACTACTCGTCCAGTATCGCACTTTCATTTACTTTCGAACTGACTCAACTGCAAACCGTGCATAGAAAGCGAGCTCCGAGATTGAACCTTCGGATTAACGAGTGATATGTAGACCATTTTTGAATAATCTCTCATAATTATGGCGGGTCATTACTTAATTTTGTATAACAAATTATTGATTATTTACCACTTTTACGAGGCTGAGCCAATTCCGAATTTTCCAATAAATCTGTTCGATAGTGCCTCGCTTTACTTTCAATTATGTGCCAGAGGACCATAGTCGACCGTACGATGACCATAGTGACCCTCACTTGCGTCAACTTGGGGTTCCTTGAAGGTTTCGAAACTACCTATTTACGATTTCAATTTTGGCTTCAGCACACTTTAATTTTTCTCGTTTTGAGCTCGAAATCAAGATTGGTTGATCCACGAGTCAATCGGAGAGTTCAATGGTTTGCCATGATCAGATCATGGCAAACCATTGATCTGATAGATAGATTCTATCCTCGGATAGATTCTATCCTCGAACCAACCCCGTATGTTCTTATCGCGCAGCTCGGATGCCAAGACTTAATCAAGCACCATCATGATGACTCGATTCAATTGCATTCGACCTGTCATCGTATTTATCATACAGCTCTGCCAGATGTTACAAGACTGGTGTGACCCACGTCACTGCAGGCAGTTTCAAAACACGAAAAAACACTTCTTTCTGCATTTTTGAGCAAAAAAAGCTATGAAAACAAATTTGATGCTTTTGGTAATCCAGAATTAATCAAGGTCTAAAAGAATTTGAATTAAGATCGAAAAAATTGAATTCCAGTAACGCACATTTGGAAGTAATGTGTCTTTACGCACCAACATTAAAACGAAAAACCGCCTAGGCCTACGGCTAGAAGCAGATGAATAGTGAGTAGGGTCATTGCCTCTTGTAGACAGGTAGATACAAGCAATTACCCGTTCCAGGGGCATCTGCTGCCACTGCTACTCACGTGACGCAATCGTTATCGCCAACCTTCGGTCCAAAAACCATCAGACACTCCTAATATAGTTGAACGAGCTGTTAAAATTTTGGCCCCATAATATTCACACTTGATGCACTAAAAAATATTCGTTCAAAAAAGTAGTCCCATAACCGAAGCTTTTTTGGGAGCTAGAAAGGATGTAAAAGGAGAAACCACGGAAGTGCAAAAGCTTGGTGCGTAAATTACCATGAAGGAGCATTTCTGGAAAGGCAGTCAAGAATTAACCGCAAGCAAAAGTAGGGTACCTACGGTCGATGGAGTAGGTACAGCAAATAAAAACTAGTTAAGAAAAAATCAGCTCGTAAATCCTTCACATCGTCCGCGACATTCATTGTCTTAATGCATCGAACAGCCATTAAAAACATTCAAGCAGCCAAACATCGCCAATTTTCGAAAAATCAGATTCATCATTTTCCAGTTATGTGGAGCAACCACTTGGCTACTGAACGTGCTAAAAGCAGACGACTGATGAGAAATTTTTCATCTCGACCAGCAGGCACGAACAAAGGTCATATTTCCGATAGAGGACGACTTGGTAAGGTCAGTATGCGAGGATATCGAGCGACACAGTTGGGAAAAATCTAGACCGTCAGGCGCCGACGTGAACGTAGCAACAACAGCGGAACAATTTATAGGAAATGTTTCATGAGAACAAAGGGGAACCTGATCAACGAAGAAACATAAGCCATTTTTCAACATTTGCGGTTTGTCATTTGTCGTCGATGCATCCCAACCTTATAAGATTTGTTCGAAAATGAACATTTTCACGATATGAATGAGAAAAATCGCTATACATTCAGGACCATAGTGGAGTAAATCGCAGCTGCAGCGAATCTGACCTTACGTCAACGCAACGTTAGCCTTTTCAGCCGATTCTGCACGGTTTGTTGCGCAACGGTAGCTATTGCAGCAACAATCCCAACACTATCAATGGAGGAAAATTCTTATAAACTACAAGCGGGATCTGGAAATTGTTTAGATTCTTTACAATTAAAAAATTGCCGAATCTCGAACAACGACTAATCGTATCTATATTCCAACGTCAGACGATAGGGAATGCGCACTGCTATGAGGACGGACAAAATTTGTCATGCCAAACAGCAAGTAATCAAAAGTCTGAAAAAGGTTGGACGTGAAAATAACAGCGTTGAATGGTCAATAATTTTAGTTATCCTCAACTTAGGTGATGGAGACATCAACACGGAGAGATCGACGTTATTTATCGTAATAATTCCAAATAACTGCCCTGTTTCCTGAGATATCACATCAAATTAAATCATTATACCTGAACGTTTGTAACCGATAGTGACTGAAGAAAACGCTACCCAGATTTTATTCTCGCCCAAAATCGTAAATTTACTTAATTGCCATCGAAATCAGATTCATAAAAAATACCTGGCGCATTATTCAAGAGTTGATGAATTTTTTATGAACAGCCAATCAAACCAGTGGTAGAAATACTGTTTTCTACGAGATTCAAGAAATTTTTTTGAACCCCCAATCCGATTTTTAATTTTTGGATCACTGAATTCCTCAATTTCCTCTGTAAATCAACCAGCACCAATATAAAGTTTTCTATTAATTTTTCTTTTTATAGTGTGAGACATTATTTATGCAACTTAGAAAAATAGTAAGCTGAAGTGAGACATGAAGTGTGAGACATTTATGCAACTTAGGAAAATTGTAAGCTGATGGGTACCCGTAACCGGTTAACCTCTACTTCGCCTCCACCAAAAAAAACTACCTCCAAATAAGAGCAGTTGAAATGTAAACTTCAAGCGTACATTGTCATGCAAAATCAGAGCGAATGAAAGGGTGCAATGCACAAAACGAGACGTGCAAACACAAACGTGTCCTTGACGCCACTCTGACGGTGGCTACGCCGAAGGAAGGCACAGCCGGCGCCGATTGGGCAACGCCAACGTCACGTATTGAGCGAAACGAGAAAATTAGAACCGCCTGGTATACGAAGAATTGTCTATGAAACATCGCGAGGAACACTCAAAAACTGGGCCAAAAACCGCCACTTCGTGGAACTTGACGTCCGCGCCGAAGCCTACAATCGTCCTATACGTGGAGTATACTAAAAAAATAGTTGGAATATAGGTATTATAAGGTACTCCGTAAATATGGAAAAAACCCAAATATAATTGATACCTAACAATGAATTCATTATTACGACCATCCATTATGCATTTGAAAAATAAAGTAAACCCCCGCGCCGCCACTCCTTATTACCACCGGACCTTATTACCACCACTTTACAGTAACTGTATAGTACACCACTGTACACCAAGCTCCTAACTAATTGCTGGGTTGACGCGGTGGTTAATTGAACATGGCAATACTAATAGGTACGTGGCCAACTGCAATTAACGAGACGTCCAAAATTTTGGTGAAAGCGGCCTAACTAGACCCACAAACTCAACTGAGGAACTCAACTATCAAAGTCAACCCGAAAGTCAACTTCTAAACTCAACCTACAAACTCAATTTACTAAGTTAACTATCAAAGTCGACCCGAAAACTCGACTAACAAACTCAACTTACAAAAACTCAATTTACAAAGTCAACCCGAAAACTCAACTAACCAATTCGACTCAAACCATCAACCCTCATCACATTGAGCAATATGCGAGTATCGGAAAACAACTGTTGTTTAATGATACACACGCTGGTACAATAGAATAGGGTCAATAAACGATAGCAAAACACATTGCCCACAACTGGACACGAACGTGGCCTTTCAGGCTGATGAAAACGACCGCCTAGAACCAAGAATGATAAATAAACAGCAGAAACGGACTCGAGACTCGGCCACGTAATTGATGGTCAAGAAGACGAGTAGATGAATCTTGACTGAAAGGGTAACAAAGGCCGCCACAAAAGGTCCTCAACGAAAGAGCGTCTGTCTGATGCTGGACTGTATGGTTGATAACTCTGAATCGACAGGGGGTCATCGAGTCAATAATTTCAGACACCTTCTGTTCATCTGACACTGGCCACCGCGACTACCATGAACACCAACCAATTGACTGAAGAGGTGCGGCAGGACACCTAAGAGTAGATTGAGGGAGGCTTTTTTTCTCTAATCGATTGGAGAAAAAAATATTAGATGGAATTTTAGAGAAATTTCTTTTCGAAGTTTGAAAAACTGTTTTTTTTTTTCAATTGAAAATTTAAAAAATAAGAAAAAATAAAATAATTTTATTTTATAAATAAAAAAAGCCGAATGATGGAACTCTATTTTGTCAAATCGATCCTCGGATGAACATATTGACCAAAAAAGTTTAACAATGTTAGATTGACGTCATCTAGGCGTTATTCAGGCGGCCGTAGAAAATTTAAATACTTTTTATATTCTGAAGAAGAATGGGAGATCAGCCATTAGGGTAATTCCTCAAATTCATGTTCATGAGGAGTGTTACACTCCTACAGTAGGTATGCCATTTTGTAAATCCATGAAAAACCTTCAGAAATCAGCTTATACTTTATTTTTACAATACAAATCGAGAACATCCGAGAGATTGATGTTGGGCAACATTCGTTCTATAGTTAGAAGGACAACAGACCCGATTGAGGAAGGTCAATGTTGAAATGACGTGGGGGTGGCAGTAAAAGCTCGATATTATTGACAGTTGGCTAAGGTTCAGAATAATTCCCGTCAAGACTAATTTCATTCGATGAAGAACCGTGCGATCGGTGCCAGGATATTGGCCTCGAAGGCTGATCGATTAGTGAAGTATCTAAAAGAAATTTCGTTAACAAAGTATCCCTTTGCCGCTTTGTTAGCACTGACGTAATTGACGAGCGTTTACCATAGTTGAAAAGTCCATATATCAGACTCTTTTCTCATTCTGTTATTTTTATGGAGAATATGTAGGTATATTTTATGATACTCTGCCGATCCGTACGAAATACGCGCACTAAGTGCCAAAAGGTAAGCCTAACCTAAACATAGTTCCATGCAAGCGATAATAAAAAATGACAACAAATTCCTGGAAAGAAGTTATAATTAATTCAGTTGATTCATGAACTTCTAGAAGAAAGACATATTGATAAAAACTTGTGTCAGGGTCTCTAATGATGCATTGAAATGTGACGCTTGCAACATGAATTATCTTTTATGTCAATGAACAGCCTTGAGCACGTCAGATAATGGAATTGCGGCAGATTATTATGAACGTACGATTCAACAAAGAATGAGTCTAGTTTGTTCAAAAATAACGAAGCTCACGCGTTCAGCCCGGGGTCTTTATGGACAAGCAAAAAACTAAAAACTAGGGCGAATTATTCCATTTAAAGAGCATTCATCATTGCGTCAGAATAAAAATGAACCCTACTAGCAGTCGGGTACGCGAATTAAAACATTGGGACGTAATCGTCTGAAAAATTGTGTCAATCACAAATTGGAAGCATCCGGAGGGAAACGCCAGTAAAACGAGATACATCCTGCGAAAGGCGGAGTCGATAGGAACGGCAAAACGCGTCCAGGGAAACCCGACTATTGAATGGAAATACTTGGTAAGAATCGAGCGAATCCAAGAGAACTTTGCAACATTCGAAAAACATACAGTAGAAAATCCTTGGTGGACCACAACAATAGGCATGACGAGAGAACGTAATACGTTCAACGTATCGTGGATAAATGAGACAAAAAAAAAATGAGACATAAAAATACCTTTATAGACGTAAGACATTTTGAACTTAATTCGTGAAATTTGAACCATTTCATAATAAGTTAAACCATTAATCAGTTGATTTAAAAATTCTGGAACGAGCATTAAAAATGTTTTTTTTCCTTGTACAGCCATAATTAGGAGTGGCAAAAAAACATATTGAGGTAAAGTTTCCCTGGGACCAAACCCTTTATAAAGGTTTTTAGTGCAAAGTTTCGGGCGCCTTAGAATTTTGTTCCAAAACAATGGCTCTTCGAAGGCGACGGAATTTCATGAAAGCCCCAGGTCGCCATTCAGCTCGAAACTGACTCCAGAAACCGCGCATTCTTCCGATCGTGTGAAGACTAGAGCTGCATGACTCTGCACTACGACCTGCATGAAAGTCCTGCTAAGTTAGAGTACCCGTTTTCATCAAGTTTTGTTCATCAGATACTCCATGCTGAAAAGCCCGCTATCCACCATTCAAAGCAAATAAAATCGACTCCATCAGTCAACTGCGACCTAGGGGACATGAGATTTGGCTCAGCTTCCACTGACTTACCTGGCATTAAGTTCGAACGGGTGAGGGCGGTCCCAGAACGAACCGATGTAGACCCTGGCAACCTCAGGTGTCTGAAGAACTTTCCCCAGCGACCACATCAGCGCGCCGTAGACTCTCATGAGTTGCTGATGGTCGACCATGTCGGCCTTGTTGAGGACGATACGGATTTTGTCGTCGTGACCCTTAAACGACTCGATGGCACGTCGAAATTCGTCAGATATGTCCAATTTGTGCGCGTCGAACATGAGAATAATCCGGTCGACCCGTTCGGCGAACCATTCGAGCACACCTGTGAAATCGTAGCCGCGGTCGACACGTTGTTTTTCACCGGACAGGATACCCGGGGTGTCTATGATTGTAATACCCCTAAGCACGGGCGAATCTACAGTCACCCCTTGGAATCTGTTGAGGAAAGCGTTACCGAACTGAGCCAACGGACGGAACTGTTTTTTCGGCTCGACGACCAAAGCGTTGCCCATAATGATACCCTCTTTCTCCGAATGGCTGACCACGGTAAAGCTGTCGGTCGTGGGTTCGGGTCCTACCCTCATTCCCGGGAAATCCCTTTCCAACAGGTACCTGATGAAGGTGGTTTTCCCTGTCGAGTATTGGCCGACGAGAAGGATCATCGGCTTCGCGTCGAAATCCGCATCGTCCAGGCGGGGCGAGTGGAAATCGTGGAACCGGTAGGCATCTTCCAGGGGCAGTAGGTAGCATTTGTAAACTTTCTTTAGGCCTTCCGTCACCGAGTCGAACACTTCCGGAACCCTGACGGGCTCTTTTTTCATCCAACTGAACATCTTACCGGCGGCACGGCACGAAATCGACGTCGGGCGTTCTTCAGCTCAACAACGCGGTTTTATGGTGTATTTCTCAAGAAAAGACGCACAATTATCAAGCACGGAATAGATCTTTTCGAGATTCGTCGCCACGAAACGGGTCCCACCACGCGCTGTTGGTCGGTCTGGCTACCGAGACACAGAGTCAGATGTCTATAAAAAAACAAATCCCTGCCCATCTAATAATACGACAACGTAACCTACGCTAACCATCGAATCCGCTGTCGAAACTGATGCTTCCTAATTATTTATCTGGGTAAATTTAACGTCAACTTGAAAAAACTGCGATAACTTGGAAAATAGATTGAAGACACCTAAAAAAATGGGCAAACGAATTTGCACGAAGAGGTGTGGTTTGTGTTTCAGAGCAAGGTCGTTAACTGGGCTAACGCCAGGTTTGACGCGGAGGCGCATCGGTAAGACTACAAAATAGCGAGCCAATATTTGAAATCTTCTTCACAGAGCGAAAGGAACACTTTTTAAAGGCTATCTTATCTGGGAACAAACTGAGCTATCTTTTTCATGAAAAGGAAGCATCATGCCGACAGCCAATATGACCTGGCAAACAAAAATTATGGCCGAAAAGGCTACGAGCCAATAAAGATTATTGTTCAAAAATTTCACCATAAAAATAGAATGGCATAAAAGTGAAATGAATGGAAGAGGTTAGTTACGCATCCGCTGTTGTTTCTTAGTGGGAATCTACTAAGGATAGTTTTAAACAAGAGAGAAAGCTAAGGGATTGGAATGAAACCCTACGCTTTTCATTGTAAATGGCAACTACTGGTATGGAATAGCTAAGAGCAGGGTGGTTGAAGAATCTTTAGGCTCTTTATTCTCTACAATTCAATAATTGCGATAATTCAACTATTTGATTTAGTCAGGCAATAATTTAATTACATCATAAAACCACCACATGCAACTTTTGAAGAATTGAGTCGTTAAATATGTAAATTCAAATTAAGAACATTTAAAAAAATTGCGGAAAAATCAAAGAGAAAAAATATGCAACAAAAAAACGGAGTTGTAATATAGCAACTGTATGACCCACAAAATTTATTGAACCTACTGGAATATAATTATGTATTTAAGGAAATGATAAAAAGAAAAAATTCAATACAGAAAAATGGAAGATGTAATGGTGTAGCACATGAATGATGACTAAACGCGAAAAATCGAATGGAACCGGACGATAAAAAACACCCACTAAGCGACAGGATGGATACCGGCTCACCAAGGATCACATTAAAGTTGACGGTGGAAGGACACGAAATGACGGCGACACTGGAAATAGACAACCGAGAACCATCAGTATTCAGCTGATTCGGCACAAAACGATACGTCTCTTCTGCCGTCCGATCCCCACTGCCGCACAATTTCCAACTTACCTCTCCCGCCCCCGAGCTCCAGCTAGCTCGTACCGTTCAATTTCACAACAAAATGCGAATGAATGAAACGGAAAGCAGTAAACTGGCACCGGGAGGCCTTCAATGGGCTCGAGGTCTTCCATTTGAACGAGCGTGGAGGGAGGGAAATCGCCACACCCAGCTGTGCATTATGAAGGATGCCATGAGGCCATCCAGAGGAAAAGCGGTCAATTTTTGCTTAAATTTTTAACACAGGGCGGCGAATTGGCGGGTTTTATGAAAATTAGCAACGAACGTCCTCCTTTCGAGTGGTTTTCACCATATTATGAACAATAATTGAACAAATATTTGGATCCAGGAACAATCCATCTGCATCAGAAACAAAGGCACGAAAACTGGCCAGGTTCGAAGAAATATGGGTCTAATAGAGACCGATCAGTAAATCCTGTTAGGCGAAATCCTCGGTGGTGTCATTCTGATCACTCTTCAGCTCAGTAGAACGTAGAAAAAAGCACAGTGTCTTTTTGAAGTTATAAAACGGAAGCTTCGAAGATGACGAGGGAACGAATATTAAATCATATAAATTAAATTTCTTCCTAAAGGCCGTCATTGTAGACGTCTGCGCGTTCAGGGTGAACTCATCCCCCCCCCCCCCAGTCATCACTTGACAGTTACTGTTGAGTAGCAGGTGGTCTGGCAGGACCAGCAGAGCAGCGTACGATGAGTCAGCGTCATGAGCCGGGAAATGGAAGTGATTCATGAGACCTCATTTCATGGGAACGCCGGGAGCGTCCGGTAGGAAGATGACACTTTACTCCCTTCGGATTCCCGCGTTCGGAAAGATGTTCCGAGAAAAGGCGGAACTTTTCATTTTGGTGTTTCGGAATTCGGTAAAATATTATCGTTTTCGGGATATTACTGGAAATTCAAAATTCTGTAACATGTCTCGACAAAACATTCAAGGACCAAATTTGTCCTTGTTTTGTAGAGAAATCATTAAAAGGTGGTAGTAGCCGCCATACTGTAGGTACATTGTGTATATTAGCCTTATACAGGATAGGTATTGGTATTTTGCCCATTTCATACCAGGGAAAACGGTAAACATGAGTCTACAGTTCTAGTTTCTATTACCGGACGCACCATACAAGGAAAGGGTTGCTGCTGATGGGATCAAGTCAAGTTCATCCGGATGAGAAACAATCGCAGATAGTAGTCCAACAGGATGAGCAAGTGTGACACATTTTATAAGATGTTGTACCAGTCCATTACACAGTTCCCTCAAGACATTTTGTGAAAGACTCTTATTCGTGTCATGTCAAACACCAAGCACCACGCCCGATAATAGAACTCATGACAGGAAAGCCCCGACTCCAGTACCAAACCAAGAATTTTTTTGAGACTTGACCCGAATAGAGAAGACATCAGCTCTCACCAACAAGGGAGAACCCGTACATTACACTAAAGAAAGACGGCAGATTGAAACAGTTTCTGACAGTGTCAGTGACATTCATGAAACCAAGGTCCACCACTTCTTAAAATCTAGAAAATCGAACAAGATACAGCAAGTTTATCAATAGTAGACTCACCGCCTGTTGGTGTCGTATCTCAGCGGCTGATCCCAGAAAGATCCAATGTAGACGCGGGCGACTTCTGGCGTTTGCAGAACTTTGCCCAACGACCACATCAGGGCGCCGTAGACTCGCATAAGCTGCTGATGATCTACCATGTCCGCCTTGTTCAGGACTATGCGGATTTTGTCATCGTGACCCCTCAACGCTTCGATAGAGCGGCGGAACTCGTCCGAAATATCCAATTTATGCGCGTCAAACAACAGGATAATTCGATCGACGCGTTCGGCAAACCATTCGAGGACTCCCGTGAAATCGTAACCGCGATCGACTCTCTGCTTTTCTCCAGAGAGTATACCCGGCGTGTCCACGATGGAAATGCCTTTCAACACTTGCGAATTGACCGAGGAACATTGGAAACGGTTGAGGAATGCATTGCCGAATTTGGTTAGAGGTTTGAATTGCTTTTTGGGATCGACAACGAGAGCGTTGCCTGGAATGATGCCTTCTTTCTCGTCGTACATGACGGCTATGAACCTGTCCGTCGTCGGTTCGGGCCCTATCCGAATTCCAGGGAAGTCCCGTTCCAGTAAGTACTTGATGAACGTCGTCTTACCGGTCGAGTACTGGCCGACCAAAAGTATCATCGGTTTGGCATCGAAATCCGCATCGTCCAGTTGTGGCGAATGGAAATCGTGGAACTGGTAAGACGCCTCCAACGGCAGCAGTTTCTGCTTGTAAATGTTCTTGAGGCCCTCGGTGACGGTGTCGTAGAGCTCCGGCGACTTGCCATCATCTCTCGTCAGCCAGCTGAACATTTTTAATTCTTTTCTATCACAGACAAACGCGACACGACCTGAATGTCAGTAACGACGAGCAAGGGCAAGTGCAATCCCAGGAAATCCGTTTTAAAGTCTAGAACCGCGGGATTGGCGGAGATTTTCGCATCAAACACAATCAATGCCCAAAGGGGGAGACCGACGGAGAATTAGGGACCCTAACACACCATAATGAAGCAGCTGGCGACAAATCCTGAATGCGAAACTAGCAGGGCGTGCGGACGCAAAACGACTGGCGTTCACTTTACTTCACACCCCCGCCAGCTTCGATGGGAAACCCGACTGATTACAAAAGTAAGCCAAAAGCGACAACGCAACACAGCAATCGTGTTTTTGTCATGAGATCAAGGCAGCAGTGGATCAGTCTTGCAGTTGTGCTCGTGGCAGCATTGTACAATAGTTATCGTATACGATAATTTTGTATCCTCATACGAACCATTGGGTTTGAACCATTTTACGTCGACTCGAGTAAAACACGGTAATTTTCACGCAGTATGCCTAAATAGTGCAGTATGTCTTTCATGGTCGTAGTTCAAACTTATTCCTGAATAAAATTAACAACAACGACAAGCACGTGTTATTGCTTTTGTTGTTTTTTTGCTCAGTTTGCCTTTCCTGTGATCATTTTCATGGTTCTGATCTGAAATTCTGATTTTTTTATCGCAAATAATACTTCTGTCAGTGTCAGTACAAAATGACGCAGTGAAATTAAGTTAGTATAACGATCGATCAATCTCTACTTACTTCCTAATTAAACTTAGTGATTCCTTGGTATTAAAAATGACTGAAAAATAGTTTCCAGCCTCGCACTAGGAAGACGGATTTTGGTATAGTATATCAAAAATGTTGAACAAAATAAATGTCATACTAATAATATTGATAATTTTTCCTCGCAGTTGACCATGGGTCACGAGACAATCCATGAAAGTCGTCCTGGGGGTTTAAAACAAACCAACAAACCTCACAAGCATGGAAAACACAGGAGCAATCGGTCTCTTGAGCGGATTAATAAAGGTAATAATTTTGTCAAAAATCCAGGAACACCATACAATGCCTGAACCTCTGATCCGATTTTCAACTTTACGACTATGGCAATACTATGCAATCGTTTTAAAAATGATTTTTTCTAGGGCGGGCAATGGTCGAGAAGAAACGATCTAAGCCAACAACCGCTTTGAAGAGAGAAGAGCGGAGGAATCAAGCCAAGCAAGAGAGAACGAAGAAAAGGTCGGAATACTTGGAAAGAAGGCGAGGTATAACCGAAGCCCCTTTCCTCGTAGCGGTCCTTCCTCTTTCGGAAAACATCGACGTTCAGAAGTTCCTCGATTTTCTGGCAGAAGCAGATCCCGAAGCCGAAACCGTTACCAATTCATTTGGCCATGCGTTCATCAGGTGGGTTCACAGTAGGGTTGGGATGTTGATATCAATAACTGCGATATTTAATATTTAGTATTGAGAGTGCTCATCTAAAAAAAACTCTTTATTCACGTTTGCAGAAGCCCGAGGTTGAAGCAGAGGTTCGTTTTTGTTAATGCGAAAGGTGATAATGTCTTCGACAAACTAGATTTACTCAAAGTCTCAACTTCCCTGATTCTGCTTACTTCGTTGAGTGGCATTGACGATGAGAGTTCGGTCACCCTGGGGATCCTGAAGTCCCAGCTCCTGCCTCCGGTGACGGTCGTAGTTACCGATCTGGCCGACCTGCCTCCGAAGGTTAACTAACTTAACAGTTTTTGCTCGATATGATTTCTATTTTTCTAAAAAACATGTTTATCAAGTTTATGGTAATTTGACCCACAGAAATGGACCGATGGGAAGTTGCAAATCGAAAACGAGCTACTCAAGAAGATACCGAATATTGATAAGATCATGACGATGGACAAGAACGGAGACGGTCTCAATATTTTGCGGAAAATATCCCAGGAAAAGCAGAAACCAGTACTATGGCGGGACAACCGACCACACTTACTGGCTGAGAGTACGCATTTCATTGAAACCGACGTGGTATGTACCGTATTACTGATACTTCTTCGTCAATAGTTACGGAAACTTTCAGTCCACTTAACTCGAGATTTGATTTGCAAACTTGTGACCATTCCAGGGTGTGGGTCGATTGCGAGTCACTGGCTACCTGAGAGGGGCCATTCTGAATGTCAATTCGCTAGTCCACATTCCAGGCTGGGGTGACTTTCAAATGTCCAAAATTGAAATAGCACCGCTCCCTGGGGAAGACGCTGCTCCGACTCTTCTTGAAGAAGCCGATCCGTCAAAACAAGTTCGTCTGCTCTGTTGCTTAACCTGTCTCCAACTTCTTGCCATCCATGTGGCACCATAGAGCACTTTAACTCTTTTCCAATTTCCAGGAATCCTTGGTAACTGAGGCGCCTGTTGACCCCATGGATGCTGAACAGACTTGGCCAACTGAAGAAGAGATGGCCGAATCTGCTAAGCCCAAGACCCGCCTTGTTAAGAAGGTCCCGCATGGAATGTCCGATTATCAGGCTGCTTGGATTCCTGATGTGGATGCTGGTAATACGTGCAAGCATGTTTTCATGCTATCTCCATTTTTATTATGAGCAGCAGTTTTTATCATGTGCTAAAACTACTTCATAATTGGTTTCAGTCGAAGTTGATGAAGATGAAGAAGACGACGAATCTGGAATGAAAGTCGTTTCCGACGAAAGTGACGAGGAAGACGACGGCATGGACGAAGATGACGATGCCATGACCGAGTCCTCAGAAGTTCCCATTGCTCCTGACAAATACGATCGTGATATGGACATGGATGAAGAAAGTCTTGCCTTGAAGAATTTGCAGGAAAAACGTGAACGTAAGTTTCTTATAATTATTATTCAAGTAATTTTCTCATTTTCTTTCATCTTAAGCAGAAAGCGCAACGATTTTGCTTTTCAGGAGCCAAACAAGACCAGGACTTCCCCGACGAAATGGACACTCCGAGAGATGTGCCTGCGAGAACGCGTTTCGTCAAATACCGAGGCCTCGCTTCGTTCGGCAAGTCGCCTTGGAATCCTAAGGAAAATCTTCCCGTCGAGTATGCCAGAATTTTCCAATTCGAAAATTTCAAAAGGATGAAATCGATTGTGCTTTCGGAAGAAAAAACTGGCGCTGAGGTATGACAAATTAATTTCGCTTTGGTGGCAAAATCGCTCTTATGACTCTTTTGTTCGCACTGCTCTGGGCATCTTCCATCATTTTCTGACTTTTCTCAGCCTGGAACATATGTTTCGATCTACATCGAAAAAGTGCCAACCGTCGTGAAAACGCTCCACGGTTCCCGACCAATCGTCGTATACGGTATGCTGCCGCACGAGCAGAAAATGAGCGTTTTGAACGTATTTCTGCACAATCCGTCGAGCCATACGGAAATTGTTGAGTCCAAAGACAAGCTGCTGTTCCAAGTTGGCTACAGGCGTTTCAAGGCTTGCCCGATATTCAGTACGCCTTCAAAAGGCAACAAACACAAGGTAATTTCGTAATTGGAGAAAACGAAAAATATTTCGGGTCCTAAGTTCAGAACTTGTAAAAAATAATTTCATCGAATTTTCAGTACGAACGTTTTTTTGCACCCGGAAGCGATGTGGTGGCCACCATGTATGCACCGGTCATCTTCCCTCCGGCTCCGGTGCTTGCATTCAAAGAAAACGATGACACCTCATGCGTAAGACATTTTGATTGTACTTATTGTAGAATTTTTGAATGACACAAAATTAGAGGCACCGATGAGAACCATTTTTAATCACTTTTTTCCTACTCTCCCTCCTCATAATAGTTCAGCCACGTTTTGGATTTTGTTCCTACTCCATCAAGAGTTTTGGCACTATCTTCCAATATTAAAGCAGTTGGCAACCATCTTGCTATTTTTCAGACACTGGTGGCTTCAGGAAGCGTGTTATCTGTGGATCCAGATCGAGTAGTGGTGAAAAGAGTGGTTTTGAGCGGCCACCCGTTCAAAATTTACAAACGCTCCGCCATAATACGTTTCATGTTTTACAACCGCGAAGACATCGAGTACTACAAGCCGGTTGAGCTGCGCACCAAATATGGTCGTCGAGGACACATAAAAGAGCCGCTTGGTAATTATTTTTCCGCATGATACATGTATCCGTCCTAAGGCGCGACTTTACCTACCCTTTCGTCTGTGCTTAACCATAACTCTTCACGTGTTTCCCCAGGGACTCATGGCCATATGAAATGCGTTTTCAACCAACAACTCAAATCGCAGGATACGGTCCTTTTGAATCTCTACAAGAGAGTATTCCCGAAATGGACCTACGACGATAACGTTTATCTTGTCAGTAAGCCCATCGAAGAGGATTAGCTGACGTGCAAATAGCGTATCACGCTGTACAGTTACGAGAAAACACTGTAAATCTTCCTTCTTCTAAACTTATTTTTCCTACCATAAGCACTTTGTTTGCTTTGAATGGGTAATAAAAAAACCAGTTTTCCTACTTCTCTTCCTTGGGATTATCCCTTTGCTTGGTAATTTCAAGCCCTTTCAACTAAAAAATTCACCACCTCTGCGCTTGTTCAATTTATGTCATCAGCCCTCAAATAGGGCAACAACAATCATTCGCATTTCAGGGACAGGACATCTTAACAATCATGTTGCTGATTGTTGAGCAAGCAGCACCCAGGAACACAATGCCCATCAAAATGAGTTTATTTCAAATCATCACAGTTGCACATTTATTTTTGGGGCGAGTTGAGAAAAGCTGTACAGGAGCGGAGACATTGGTCGTAACACTTGTAAAATCCCCGATCGTCCGAGTCGTAGTACGGATCTCGAATTTCTACCTCGCCATTGGGATCGTAGGATCCGAGCAGTTCGATACTTGCGCTACTCGAGCCTTTGGGCGCCCTACGCTTCAGTTCGCGAATATTGTCCTCGTCCATTCCGAAGATGTAGTCGAATTTGTTGTAATCGTCTGTGGTCAGCTGCCGCGCCTTGTGGGAGTACTTGATATCCTTATCCTTGAGGACTTTCATAGTTCGGTAGTCCGGCCCCTTACCAACGTGCCAAGGACCTAATGCTGCAGAGTCGCAGGACCAAACATTCTGGAGCCCCTTCTCTTCAATCAGATGGGCGAAAACGGCTTCTGCCATTGGGGAACGGCAGATGTTCCCAAGGCATATGAATAACACGTTCTTCGGCATCTGGAACACCGTAGCACAGCATTAATATATTGTGGAGACCGTGGCTACGTAGACTTTTCTTACATGACCCATGGAACTAGAATAGAGCAATGAGAAAATTAGGGTTGACGATTTTTGAGTTTCCATGGAAGTGAAGGGCAAACGAAGCGTTGGCAGGAAACAGGGCTACCCATTATTTAAATTATCCAGAATCGAACAGGCTCACGTTTATATCAGGGCCACTATGACACTGGTGTCTGCCCTAAAAGGCGGGTGTCCCTTCGAACGAGAATTTAAATTACATCCCGGCTGAAGTGTTAGAACGAGTCAATTTTCTTTAGGAATGGTGCCTTCATGCTATGGTTATTACGACAGGTGGTTTTCGCACCTCTACGATAGGATTACCAGTAAGTACCAATACCAACCTTCGAGATTTGTACAATTTTGAGACTAAACAACTAGAACGAGAATGAAATACTCAAAACTCTAAGCAGAGAAAACCATCCAATGAACCTACATCAAGCTCAAGCGTCAACATCTGACGGTGATGATTGACCTTGGCCCTTTAGCTGGGTCAACGTTGGTGGCGGCAGCAGCACGTGGTTGATATATTATTCCATCATGATTTCATGAACATTTTACTTACTTATGATGATTTCCTGATCAGGTACATGAATAAATTAAAATATTTACTCACTAGTTTCGCCAATGAAGCCGTATTTCTAAGCATTCAATATATTTATGCCCGACATAATCGCTCAAGATTGGCTTTTGAAACCAGAAGTCACGTTAGTTTTTAGAACATTTTCCCCTTATCTTGTATCTTTCATCCCTACAAGTAATCCATCTTCTATCAAGTAATTCTCTCCAAATCTATTTTCTATCCTAATGATAATTTTCCGTTCGGGACAACAATTCCATTAAATTCATATCGACTGTGGGTTTATAATACGAGACATGTGGCTCACTCTTCCATTACTTATGTTAAAAAACCCTAAGGGGCATTTATTCAGAGGGTAAGTACAGTGTCTATCAATTTTACTTGAACTTGGTACGACTATCAACCAAACAGCCCAGGCTGTAGGTATACGGGTTCATTTGCAAAATATGTGGAGAGTAGATACGTAATCCTGTGGTGTTAAATTTGTCCATTTTCCTCACTTCGGCATTTTTCGATCGATATTTTGCAGAAAATACCGGCTGGTCAAGAGGGTTTCGCGTAATGCAATGGAAACTTTAAAGATAAAATGGCAGCTGGAGGAGCAGAATATGCTTCTACTCAGACATCCATACCTCAACGCGGTAGGTATACTTCGTAAAAAGGACATGTCGCTACAGGTTTCAAGATTGGGATGAAAATCGCTATCGTGTTACGACCATCTATACAAATTACGGATTGCAACTGGGAGAGAATGAAGTTGTATTACCAGTCTGGCTAGCATCAATAAGATGACGTTCGTAGCTCACAAATTGCTGAAGGATCGTTGCATTGCCAAAAGACTGGAACCTAGTAACCTCCAATGTTATACCTACAACCAGTTACCGGTCCACCTTGGAGTTATTAATCTTTTCGTTATAGTAGGTACATCTGATTTTCAAATTTTACAGGAAGAGACCAAATGCCTGCGAGCGGTGGAGGAGAAACCTGTTTACATGGATATCCACCATGGCAGAAGAAATGCGAAATATGAAAGAAGGCGCCTCCTGGCAGATGAGCTAAATCATTTGAACAACACCCAAGGGTGGGAATTCAAAGGTGGTTATCAATGATGCTAGGATTCGTTTTTTCCGATCTTGCGTTTGGAGGTAGACTTGTATTATGGCAATTATTGAAATGTTAATTTTATGATTTTGTTGATACTTCTTTGTAAATAAATAGAGCTACAAAAAAATTAAATTTGTGTTTTACATCAAGAGTTATAACCTCAGACGAGCCAGATACGACGGAAGGTTTTTCCAGAAAGGTGATACTGAAGGGGATGCGAAACCGCGAGCCTATGGCCAAAAAAGGGGTGAACTATTCGACCGCTCGGCGGTAAATCAAGTTAGCTCTGGTTATACGAGGGGCATCTTGATGACGAGCTGAGTGAGACGACACCAACAAAGTGAAGGAAGGAAAGTTGAAGACGACCTGACATTTTCAACCCTCGAGCTTTGATAACTCAAAAATGGTCTTAAGGTTTCCTGGTAGGTACGAAAAATCTGGGTGTCTTCGAGTTCTCATGCTTGTTGTTTCATTTTTCGCATCCTAAGAAGTGATCCAAGGTATAAACAACAGTCCCCTCTCACAGTGATTTTGGAAAACTGAAGGGGGAGGCGCGAGAATCTTCGGTCTAACACTCAAACAATATCGGTCAAGATTTCAGCCAGATTGCACTCCAACATACTGTAATACTTCATCAGGTTCCTTTATTACTGGGGTAACATACTTATGGCACTCAAGTTACCAAAATTATTCGAGATGAGGAATGTAAAGCAGGCTTTGGCACCGGACAAATTTGATTAGTAGTACAGTGTCTTACAAGCAGTGATACTGATTTCATAATACATTCTCCTTAAATTAAAGCTGGTTCGTACGCACAGTGTAACACGCACTTTCATCTATATTTGTCAAGAGAAGTCTGCAATTCTTTGTAAATTGTTTCCAAGTGGTTCAACCGCGGTCTCGTGTTCCGGAACAGGATTAACGTTTTTTCTTGACCTCCGACGCATTCTTTGACTGTTACAGCCAGGCAGAAGATGACTTTTTGACCGGATATGACATCGAGGATCATGAAATCACCGATGAGGCTCCAAGGGATCCACGTGATGCTCCTTCGGCCGCCACGAGTGATCGTGGACATTTCCAGGCCCAAGGGCATGACTAGAAGTAAAGTTTCTTTCTGTACGGTGGACAAGTAATTGTGGAAATACAAAATCACCAATACAGCGAGAAAGAGTAACCAACAAACGTCCGTAGCGGCACAAGTGCGTTCTTGTAAACATTCGGACTTGACGAACACAGCTATACCGAGAGCTACGACGGCCAAAATACCAAAAATCGGTTTATCCCCCTTTATGGAAACTGTAAATTCGTGCGTTGACGGCTGTTCTACGTTGCCTGCTCGGCTGAAACATTTGGTGGCAAGTCGATGATGAAGTTCCATGGGTTGTAGCGGACATTAGGCGTCCACCTGTTGTCAGCTCCCGATATTCATTAGACGGCGGCTCGACCAACTGACACGACATGCCACTTAGTTTTTATATCGGAAAGTGGAAGGACTCGTCCGAATTTCAGATAAGGCGACACGAGGGAGGGCACATCGCTCGAAAACGGGAAATAAATAATAGATAATTCAGGCTGATAAATTTCTTATCCCACCTCTTTAAATGAATGTAAACAAGCCGCTGAACTGATAAATGCCTCGTTATCAATTTTATTATCTTATCATTCCAGAGAAGTGTCCCCAAGGAGGTGAGAACTCTAGGAACAAACCACCTTATCATTTTTTTCGATCGCTGCTGACTGCTGAGTAGGTAGGTAGCCCAAATAATCGCAGTACGTGCATAGTGCATTGTTACTGACAGAAATTTGGTTGCTTCAGGCTTTGGTTAAATACTTAACTGTTGAGCCCACAATTTGAGACGTTCTTTGATGCAGATTTCTTCAAAATGTGCGAATTAAACAAGCTGATTCCACCGGTAAGTGAACGCAAAAACCAAAATAGGGGTCTGCCTGTATAGAACATAATGCCCTAAACATACCTGAATAATTTGGTAGGTTTCGGCAGAATATAATCACTTTTGTTTTGTCCCAGTGAACGTGATCAATAGGGGTCACTCAATCAATATTCACTGGGATCCCCTCAGAGGCTGATGACGGCGAAAGCGCTTCGGTCTCAGGGGAAACAAAAAATGTTTTGTATTTAATACAAAGTCGTGCTTGCTGCTTGATATAAGTTTCTCCTCCTGACCTGTTGGCGCCTTCATGAAAACTCAAGACGTTGGACACTATCTCATCGTAAATTTTCAGAGTCGTCTGAAATCGTTGGCCTTGATATGCACGTCGGCAACTGGCCTTTTCGCCGGTTACTGCTTGATGAACGAGGACGAACAATTTTACGAGAAGGCTCTCATACCGCTCACGCATTGCTTCAACCCTGAAACTGCCCACAACATGGCTGTAATGGCCAACAAGTATCGTCTCATTCCAAAATCGCCATACAAAGATCCGCCATCTCTGGTAAGCGCGTTGGAGTCGTCAGCAAAAGCTTATCTGGCAGGTTGATGGTCCTATAAAAGAGCAGATGCCTACCTCAAAAGTCTAGACAGGGAAGCCGATCTCTTTTCAGCAGCAATATGAAATTTCACAGAAAAGCAAAGCGTGGAATCTGAACTTCACCAATCCCATCGGTATGGCTGCAGGGTTTGATAAACATGGGGAAGCAGTGGAGAACTTGCACGACATCGGGTTTGGATTCGTCGAGATCGGATCTGTCACGCCGTTGCCTCAGCCTGGAAACGAGAAACCGAGAGTTTTCAGATTAGCAGAAAACGAAGCTGTTATAAACAGGCAAGCCCATAAAACTTTTACCTTTGGACTGGGAGCGCCATAATAATGGACAGAATCGCCTTTTCTCTTGTTCACTTTGCCAGTACTAGCCGAAAAACTCATAGCCTGCTAAAATTCCTCACCATTTTACTTGCAATGTTGAACTCATGATGTGCAGGTACGGATTCAATAGCGAAGGTCATCAAGCCGTTTTCGAAAGGATCAAACGGCTCAAGGATCGAAATTTCCAAGGCGTCGTCGGTGTGAATCTGGGCAAGAACAAAACCTCCGCCGATCCAATACAGGATTACGTATCCGGCATACAATTGTTCGGACCAGTCGCCGATTATCTGGTCATCAACATTTCCAGGTTAGTTTCACTTAGAGTGGACAGCTTGACTTGGGCGATGATTGGTGACAACTTGTGCCCTGTAAGGGCCACAATTACCAGGGAATGCGCCAAGGGTTATGGGGTCCTTCACCGACGCCACCTTGACCAATCTCCAATTTTATAATACACAACGGACTGCTCTTTTACTTTTGACCTACTCGTGGATTTCAGTAAAATTGGCCAGTCTTGTTGAAATTTTGCTCATTTTAATTTCATTGCACTTTCAGTCCGAATACTCCAGGGTTGAGAGATTGGCAAAATAAAGACCAGCTCGAAAAGCTATTGACGACTTTGGTCCAGGTGAGGAACGAACTGCCGGGCCGTAAACCGCCGCTTTTGTTGAAATTGGCTCCTGACCTGACCGAATCTCAGAGGAAAGACATCGGCAAGCTGGTGCTCCAGAAAAAAGTGAGTTTGTATTTTCTGGGATTTCTTTCAAGGACCCTGATTTAGATACCGGAATTGGCCATCTCCAGAAAGTTCAAATCGCCCTAGAATCGCATATTGACTTTTTGGAATTTTTACAGTTGTGGGACACTGTTTTGAAAAATATGGAGTTTTGTCTGAAACTATAGAATACGATTCCTAAGAAAATTAAATTTATGAGTGTTGGTTACTCTGGCTTTTCACTGAGCTATGGCTCTTTAAAAATGGCTTATTGTTATTTAAAAAAAAATGGCTGCCCGGTTTTACAGAGGAGTTCCTAGCGGGTGAACCGTTGATTCTACGGTTAGACCTATGGATTTCTATCAGGTTTCATAGTTTGCTTTTGGAAAAAATCTTGAAAATTCAAGACTCCCAAGGAATTGTAATAGAATGCATTATTTCCAGTGTCGGATCGATGGCCTTGTCATATCAAACACGTCGATCGAACGTGGCCCTGAACTGATAGGAGAACATGTTAACGAAGCAGGGGGACTCAGTGGACGTCCCATCAGCGACCTTTCAACCAAAATGATCCAGGAAATGAGAAATATCACTAAGGGTAAGGGATTTTGAGCTGAAAACGTCTCTACCTTGGGAAACGATTTTACGATTGGGGGTTCTCTCAGTTTTACAGGCAATCAAACAACTCAGAGTACCTAACCTACTTCTTTCAGGTTATGTTTCAATTTCTTCTCCAAATAAAGGGGTAATTTTGTCCCCATCATTGGTAAGATGCTTTAAAAATTGTTCTTTTTCAATCACCAGGCGAAATCCCAATTATTGGCGTTGGTGGTCTTTCAACTGGACAAGATGCCTTTGACAAGATCAAAGCCGGAGCCAGTCTTGTCCAACTTTATACCGCTTATGTCTACCATGGGCCGCCTCGAGTGACCAGGATAAAGAAAGAATTGGACGAAGCGCTGAGGTGAGACTTTTTATTGGAGAACTATATTTTTCAAAGTTGCTTCTTCAATGGCAGATATTTCGGGCATTTTTTGTTGAAAGTGGCCCCTAACTTTGTAACCATTCTGCCGACTTGAGCAAACCGAGTTAGGGCTGCTACCTCAAGACAGGACCTGGAGGGGTTCAAGGCAGAACTTGGAGGGGCTTCAAGACAGGACTTGGAGGGGCTTCAAGACAGGACCTGGAGGGGCTTCAAGACAGGACTTGGAGGGGCTTCTTGACATTTCTAAGGGGGTGCGGGAGTGTCGTTCAGACATCATGACAGTTGTTGAGACTTGTCATAACCATTTCACAACAAAATCTACTTCAAGGCCAAATGCTTGAAAAATGTATTTTCTTCTTGTTCCAGGAAGAACGGCTACAACTGTGTCACTGAGGCTATCGGCAGCAGTCAGAGTAAAGCTCAGGCCAAAAGTTAACGCTGTCAAACCATTTGAAAGGTGGGATGTTACTAAGCCTGCATTACTATAGTTTTATGATTTCCTTCAAACCGAGTAGGCTACTAGATAGCTTGTTATTGGATTGCCTTTTGACGCGTTACCACTGGCTCCATCCTATTGATTCGACAGCTGACGGAACAGAATCTCAGAAAGCGAATCGTCGCTTATGTCTCTACACCTACTATCTCAGTGTTATTGCGAAAGTCGGCTAATGTTGGAGACGAAATTTAAAATGAGAGTACCACTAAATATAATTCGGGGCATTTAATTCTTTTCCTCTTGTTTTTTCGATGAGTAAAGTAGCAATTCTTCACTGTTCGCCATTTGTGTTACCTCGAATTGCTGTGATTACCGTCATTTTGTAAATAATAACTGTTTCTCATTATTTCTTTTAAAATAATAGCTATAAATGATATATTTTCAAAGGTTGCTCTATCACCCAAAACCTACAAAAAGCCCCGGGATTATTATTATTAAAAAAATAATAATAATATGAAAAGAAATAATAATTACGTTGGAGAACTTCAAGACGACTTTATTAGCCAACTTCAGGCACATAAACAACAAAGAAAGAACCATAACACAGGTGTGTGAATCAACAATCTGTTCGAGTATTATTTACGCACGTCTACATAAACTATAATAATGACTGAAAATCAAATAATTCGAGCAGCTACTTCAACAGCACCTGACTCATTAATTCGTATAATAGTTCATCTTCGATGGAATGCAACGATAGATATTCCAGAAAACATGGAAACATTTTGAAAGTCTTCGATCCTGTATGCCTGTGTATTTTTCTCTTGCCTACAGTTCAAACTCAAATGATTCATTCTCAGATCTTGATATGACAATATCTGTGAAAAAATGTTCAATACATTCATATTTATGCGAGGAAGTGATAATGAAACGGAACATCAAAGTGAGAGCAGAACAAAGACAATGTTGGAGTGTTTCGCCAAGTATCGCTTTATCGGAGATTTCTAAAATTGCAGAAGAAACGAGTCGAATTTATCGGAATAAAAATTAATTATGGTTCGGTGCTTACTGGGGTAGTCAGTATTGCCGCTAAATAATAATACTGCATAGTAATAATACACTGCAAAGTAAAATAGTAATTTCAGATATCACATTAAAAGTAAGCGCACGCTCCAGCCGGGTCGTAACGCTCCGACGGAAAAATACGCATCGTAAGCAATGACGCTCACGCTCCGACCCGCCCTGACACGCAATAACAGAGGCTAATAACATATCCACGCAAAAACAGAGGGAAAACAGTGTAATTCGTGAAATAACATCTGTGAAATTGCGGGTCTAATCAGATGAATAGACTTTTCCCAATTTTAAAGCACCTTCAGACAATCAATTCTTCAGGGCACTTACACGTCAAATAAATAAGTCATTTTCTAACACTCTAAAACAACTAAAATTACCGAATAATCAACTAACACAGCGTAAATATCCTGAGTTTCTCCTAGGACAAGGTTCGACAAACTAATCTATTACCGATTACAATAATAGGAAACCATCGAACAAAATAGTGGACAAGTCGTCAAAACGAATAGGAAACGATTCGAGATTCTGCAAGCTATACTAAGAGATTCCCAGCTTCCGAAGCAAAATACTCTTTATTTTATATTTTCCCTTAATAGTTTAAAATATAGTGTTATTTCACATTACCGGCTAATAAAGCTATGCAGGTTTCATACGAAACTAGTCGAAAATACGTAGCAAGGCGTGAATTAGGAATGTTACGACTTACATATTTCAAGATAAAATTTGGGGATTTTTCTTCGGGAGAAGAAACACGTTGAAGGAGTGAAAAGGTCAAACAAAAAGGAATGCGCGAAGGCATCGGCTTTGGACCGGCTTTTTCACATGTTGCAGAAGCAGTCGGGCTTTTTCGGCTTCTCCTGGTTCAAAAGTCGAGTCTTCGAATCGCCGAATTGGATTCCTGATCCGATCCGATCCGGGTCCAGTTCACCTGTATTTGTAAGGGAATACGTCAAAATTGTGTTCGCTTCGCAATTTAAGACAGTGCAGGAGTAACGTTTGAGATATAACCCTAACCTTGTGTTTTTTTAATGACGATTTCGTCGAAATTATGTAATAGGTACCAATAATAGTGTTATGATAAAATTTTGTAAGATAAAAATCGGTTCAGCAATAGAAAATTCTTCAAATTCTAACTAGGGCTTTATTCCGACGTTAAGTATCATAATTTTGGCAATTATGGCCTTTTTATGCCTAAAACACGAAAAAATCTTCAAAGCGGAAAAAGAGCACTTTTTGTTGGCCTCACGAGAAATTTTATAGAACAAACATGGTAGCAAATGGGCTAGAAAATCAAACCCTTTTAGGAAGATGGTTATAATGTGAACACCCTGTATGCCACACTATAAAGTATCAAAAAACCACTTCTTTGAGGTTATATCGCACGTCTGCACCTCGTATATTCCATTTAAAAACATACCGTTTTGAATTTTGCCCAAAATGGTCTTGCAACATTTGAGGAAGGCTTCTTCGACGTTCTCTCCAGATTTAGCGCTCGTTTCCAGGTACATCAGCTCTGAAACCGAACGAGGTAGATAGCGCACGACAGTTTTGCTACACCAAAATTTTCGAGAGAAATTCTAGACATTTGGACAGATTGTGAATGAATTATAGAGCCTGTCAAAGAGGATGTTGAAATTTTGGTGGATTCGCACTGACACTCGATTTTTAGGTTCAACTTAGGATTCAATTTTCAAAAAATTCAATTTTTGACTTTTCAAAAAATGATAAAACCGCAGGCAATCAAGACGTCCGTCTTACCAGGTACCTAGAAATCAGTGAGAATTAACTTGGCCCGTTGACGTACCGTTTTCTTGAGCGAATTGACTAGCTTCGAGGAAAGTTACTTGGCGCTCGGCTTCGAGATCTTTTTTGTTGCCGGCCAGTAAAATCACAATATTGGGGCTGGCCAATGACCGAGCGTCGGCCAGCCATTCGCTCAGGGAATTGTAACTTTCGCGGTTGGCGATATCGTAGACTAGCAAGGCCCCGGCTGCTCCCCTGTAATAGCTCCTCGTCACTGAACTGTAATAGGCAAAAAGCAACCAAAGTGCTATTTGAAAATCCATCTGAAATTGATGTATGATATACCGGTCGGCATGCAACTCGATTTTTTCAACTTTTCAGGAAATCCAAAAAACTGGTATCCATGCAAATTAAGGGCTGAATTGAATTATTGCTAAAGAAATTGAGTAAAAATGTAACAAAAAGTTGGATAATATGCAAAAAGGGGAGCTGCACCCAACCAACGTGAGAGCCTTTGAATCGCAGCAAAAGATAACCACTTTTACCGGCGTAAGAAAAGTTAAGTGGTGCAGCTCAAAACGGTTTCCGACAGGTTTTTCGCCCGAATTAGCGTAAAACAGTTCTACCATCGGATTCCCCGTGGAAAAACGAATCCAGAGATACCATTGACTCATTTTTGCCAAAAATCGAGTTGCTGTTGCATGCCGAATGACGATACTTATGCTAAAAACCCGATATCTCGATTCTGAATAATATTATTTTTCTGGCATCCTAAAAATTATTTGAAAAAATTCAAAAAAATTGTGCAGGCCCAGAAAAAAATAAGTTCTTAACTAACTACATTGAAAATAACCCGCCACAATTTATTACAATAGTTAAGAAAGGGGTAATTACCGAAATCGTTCCTGTCCGGCAGTGTCCCAGATCTGCAGTTTGACAGATTTGCCCCCGATGGTGGCTATTTTCGACCCAAATTCAACCCCGATCGTGTGACTACTGTCTCCTTTAACTGCAATTATAGTCAACAACAGCTGAGTAACACGTCAATTTCAAATACAGAATTGGCCGATTTCCGTACCCAGTTCCAATGACTAAATTTTTCTCAATATTGCCTTACATTTTTTTTCGATGAATTGATGGAGCAGGCAGGACTTTCCAGAACCGGCACTTCCAATCACCAAAAATTTGAACAGGAAATCTGTAATGAGAATTTTCATAACCTTTTTTAGTTCACTATGATTGTTGGATCGTGTCGAGGCCTATCAATATTGTTTTGAGGTTTTTGCTTATTTATTATCTGTATCAGCTCTGTCAGCTGAAATTGATGCATAGAAATACACGGCTTATTTGTAAGTGTTGTATTTGTTATTATGTACAGCCATCGGGTACTCGGGCATTTCACAAAAGTTTGACTATAAGTCTCAGACTCACACTAAAACACAAAATGAAAATCGAGCTCATACTCATAATATCAACTCGAACTTCTCAAACTTACTCTAAAACTGAAACTCATAATCCAAACTGAAACTCAAACTTAAACTGAAATTCGAACGCAATGCATAAATAGGAACGCAAACTCTAACTTAAAGACATGCTGAAACGCAACGTCAAACTCAAACACAAAACCGAAACTCAAACTAAAAATCAAACTCATAATCAAATTCAAAATTAAACTCAAACTGAAACCGAAACTGAAATTCAAACGTAAACTCATAATCGAACTCAAACTGTAACTCAAACTTAAACTCAAGCTCACACTCGAACCACGCTCATAACCAGATTGAAGCTGAAAATTAAACTCAAACTGAAACCGAAACTGAAGTTCAAACGCAAACTCATGCTCAAAAATCGAACTTAAACTCATACTGAAACTTATACCCATGATCAAATTCAAACTGAAAGTCAAACTGAAATGCACACTCTTAGTCAAACTCAAACTGTAACTAAAAATCAAACTCAAATTCAAAGTCGAATTGAAACTTAAAGTCAAACTCAAACTTGAATTTAAAGACGAACTGGAACTCAAACACATAATCAAACTCTAAGTGGAAACGGAACTGAAGTTCAAACTGAAATCAAACTCATAATCAAACTTGAAATCAAACTCATACTCACAAATAGAATTTAGAATAGAACTCAGATTAGAACTTTAGACTTTAGATTAGAACTCACAATCGAATCACACTCATAACCAAACTGAAACTAAAAATCAAACTCAAACTTAAATTCAAAGTCGAACTGAAATGAAATGTTTAAGTTTGAAACTCAAACTCATAATCAAACTCAAAGTGGAAACGGAACTGAAGTCCAAACTTGAACTCATTATCTGAAACTAACTGAAACATAAACTCAAATTGAAACATGAACTCAAACTGAAACATAAACTCCAACTGAAACTGATCTTCTTCTTGAGTTTCAGTTTCAATTTGGGTTTAAGTCTGAACTTGATCATGAGTTTGAGTTTCAGTTTGGGTTCGAGTTTGTATGTCAGTTCCGTTTCAACTTTGAGATTGATAATGAGTTTGAATTTCAGTTCCACTTTGAATTCAAGTTTGAGTTGGATTTTCAGTTTGAGTTTGATCATGAGACTGAGTTTCAGTTCGAAGTTTGAACTTGATTATGAGTTTGAGTTTAAGTTTCAGTTAGAGTTCAAGTTTGGGCTTATTTTCGAGATTGAGTTCGATTTGTGAGTACGAGTTTGCGATTGATATGAACAGATCGTTCCGATTCAAGTTTGGGTTTGATTTTCGGTCTGAGTTCGATTACCTATAAGTAGGTATGTGTTCGAGTTTGAGTTTCAAGTAAAGTTTCAGTTTGAAAATGAGCTGGAGTTTCAGTTCGATTTATGAGCATGAATTTAAGTTTTGAGTTTCAGGTTCGGTAGCAGTTTGAGTTTGACGTTGAGTTTTAGTTTGATTACGTTTGATTACAAGTTTGAGTTCAAGTATTATGGGTAAATGAGTTTGAGCGTGGGTTTGAATATGAGTTTCAGTTTCAGTTTGGAGTTTAGTTTGATTATGAGTTTGAGTGAGTAGGGGTGCTCATGTCACTAGCACAGTTATGATGGTTTTGTCTTGCTGCATTACGAAAAAAATCTAATTCATCAACCCCGAATCACCTTGAATTTACGTGCGCCCATACAAATTTTTTCAATAGTAGTTGGCTATTGATAAACTGACCCTAAGCCTTCAATGTTTTACAAGGGTTTTCCTGTGTAGTAAAATACATTGCACTTCATATTCACGCCAGTAGTGCCTAATTATGCGGCAGTAAGTTTTGTAATGTAGTCGGGCTTTGCCAAAAATGGTCCTAACTGAAATCGACCCAGTTTCAAGGAACAAGGCCAATGCGACATTGACATTTGGCGTAATGGCACTCAGGCCATCGTCAGAGCTAACTCTGCGGCTCGTGTAATACACAATGCACACTAGTGAAAGGCGTCGGTGCACATCTCACCATATTTCTCCGTCATTGTATTGTTGACGATTGCGCCGGCCGATCACTGTGGGGACATTTCCGCCGCTGGCGCAACAATTAGCGAAATTTCTTCGCAACTGACATGATTGCACAATCTTGCGTTGGAAAGCGAGCGAAATTTCACCAAAGCCGAAAGGTACGATGCAAAATATTTTAGAGAAACCGTGGAACGGCTGGAACTGGAATGATAAGAAGGAAAAAGTTGATAAGGAAGTTGAAACTTCGAAAATTTCACCTTACTCCCCCCCCTCCCCCCATCCGATGCTGTCTTCACCGCTAGATTTTTGAGTAGGTACGGGTTTGAACTTCATTTCCGGATAAAGTTTGGGTTGGATTATGAGTATGAGTTCGAGTATGAGTTTTAAGTAGTTCAGTTTGAAAATGAGTTTGAGTTTCAGTTCGACTTTGAGTCTCAGTTCGATTTATGCGCATGAGCTTTTGAGTTTCAGGTTCGGTAGATGTTAACATTTTTCTTCCTTTCTCTAAAAATACCCCCCCATACCCGTAATCAAGGTACAACCGAATTTCAATTCCAAACCCACAGTACTTCCCGAGCTGAAAAACAACCGAGTTTATTCGTCGTGAATATGGACTAATTATTGTTCCCTCATTCCCTGTTAATAGTTATTCTTCATTCATTGCGCGTTTCCTCGATTGCGCAATATTGGTGCGAAGCGTAATAATTTTCGATTAAGTAATTCGTTGTAACATTAATGATGTAATGTTCACCACGAGCATCAATTTGTTGCAATGTTTTGCCGTATAAGTTGGTAACATTGCTCGAAGTTGTCAGATGTCGTCCGAACGCTCCGCTGCTCGATTCTTGCGACGTCGCCATTTTGCTGTCCCGGCTTCGCTCTCGTGCTTTGTTTGCTTCGACTTCGTGCGTTTGTTTTTCACTTCCAGAACATTCGATCGGACTTCCTCGTGCCGCGCGGTTCCGGACTCCGCGATGTTCTAATATCGCGACGACGTCAGCGATGACGCCTATCGTTTCCGAATGAGACAACCATTGTGCAAATAAGCGCGATGACGGCCCAGAGCGAGCAACCGGCGGCCCCGGTTTCCAAAGTCGTGCAGATCACCAACATCGCACCGCAGGCGACCAAGGATCAGATGCAGACGCTGTTCGGCTTCCTCGGCAAGATCGAAGATATCCGCCTCTACCCGACGATCCGCGATGTCTCGGTGCCCGTCCAGTCGCGCATCTGCTACGTCAAGTTCTTCGACGCCGTCTGCGTAAGCGTCGCCCAGCACATGACGAACACCGTGTTCATCGATCGCGCTCTCATAGTTACGCCCTATATCTCGGCGGCCAATGACATTCCCGACGAGTATCGCGCCCTGGAGATCGCCGCTCAGGCCAACGTGGTGCCCGGCCTGTACGGCCAATGTTCCAAGCTGCCGCCCCACGTCAGCAATCAGATCGAGGGCTCGTCGCCCAACCAGGTAATCACGACACACGACCCTCAACTGGTGTCGAACAATTTACCCCCGTACCCCCCGTTGCCGATCAACTACGACTCGACGAAAATCGAAGAGATCCGCCGGACTTTGCTGATCTCGAATTTGGACCCGTCCGTCACCGCCCAGCAGATCATCGACTTCTTCAGCAAAGCCGGCGACGTCAAGTATGTCCGTTTCTGCAAGAAGGAGAGCGAGTCCGGCATAAATTACGCGCTGATCGAATTCTCCGAGCAGACGAGCATCATCAACGCGTTGAAATTGAGCGGAGTCGAGCTCGGCGGCAAGCACATAACTGTCGGACACTCGACGGTCAACATCGAAAAGCCCCAGGCGAAGAGCAACGAAGCCGCTCAGCGGGAGATCGAAGAAGCGATGACGAGGGTCAAAGAGGCGCAGAATTTGATATCAGCAGCGATCGACCCGGTGATCGGCATCATCGCCAAGGACAAGAACAAGCGAAGCGGCAGGTCCAGATCGCGGTCTCGCCGAAGGTCAAGATCGAGGTCGCACGGACGGCGTCGCCGCCGATCCAGGACGAGGTCGAGAGACCGGCGCAAAAGGAGATCCAGGTCGAGAAAACGGTCTCGCTCCAGGTCGAAGAAACGCTCCAAATCGCGGGACCGCAAGAAAAGGTCGAGGGACCGACGCCGGTCCAAGTCCAAGTCGCGGTCGAAAAGCCGAACGCGGAGCCGTCGGTCGAGGAGCCGCTCCAAGTCGAAGCGGTCCGAAAAATCTTCGAAATCGTCACGCGCCAAGGACGAGAAGCGAGAAAAGGATCGCGGCCGGGACAAGGAGCGCCGCAGCCGCGATAAGGATAGATCGCCGACGAAGGAGAAGAGCGTGAAACCGAGCGTTGAGAGCGAGAAGAGCGTTAAAGCGAGCGTGGAGCGCGAGAAGAGCGACGTGGAAGCAGACAAGAATTTACCCGCTGAAACTTCCAAGGACGGGTCCAAATCGCCGAGGAAAGGATCGCCATCTCCTGCTCGCAGCGTCTCGAGATCGCCGAGCCGCAAGAAAAGCCGATCTGCGTCTCGCAAGAATAGCCGCTCGCCGTCGCGCAAGAAAGCCAGCAGATCGCCGTCTCCGCGCAAGAAAGGCAGCCGATCGCCTTCGCTTCGCAAGAAAGCCAGTCGGTCCCCTTCGATTCGGAAGAAAGCCAGCCGATCGCCGTCTGTACGCAAGAAAGCGAGCAGATCTCCGTCTATTCGCAAGAAAGCGAGCCGATCGCCGTCCCGCAAGGCGAGTCGGTCGCCCTCCCGCAAGAAAGCGACGAGCAGATCGCCCTCGCGCAAGAAGGGTTCCAGCAGATCGCCTGTTCGCAAGAAACGGCCGAGCAGATCGCCGCTTCGCAAGAAGGCTAGCAGCAGATCGCCGCATCGCAAGAAGGCTAGCAGCAGATCGCCGTCTAGGCGGAAAAGCAGGTCGATCTCCCGCAAGAAAAGCAGGTCCCCCTCTCGCAAGAAGAGCCGGTCGATATCGCGGCGTAAGAGCCGCACGCCAAGAAGGCGGTCGCGCACGCCGCGTAGACGGTCGAGGTCCAGGAGCCGGCGTAAGAGCCGTACGCCGAGACGTAGAAGCCGCACACCGAGAAGGAAACGTAGCCGGACCCCCAGGCGTAAGCGTAGCCGTACGCCGGTCAAATATCGTGGGAGCCGATCGCCGTCGTCACCACCCAGGCGTCGAGTCTCGCCGTCGCCAGCCATGTCACCTTGAGCTGACCTATCAGGGACTCGAATTTTCCGCGTTCCCAAAATTTGAACTTTTCTTCGATAATTGCAAATTTCAATTTTCCATCCCTGCTCGATTAAAGAATTTATGTTTTTCGAGTAGTGGTGTAGGTACCTTATTTGGTTTTTTGAAGTTTCCCACATTACTCAATGTCCACTTCCGATTTTTAAATATCGTCCTCATTCTTCCTTAATTTCATTGAAGCATTGCTCAGTAGATTTACGTTCCAAAGGCGTAAATTTCGTTTCTCGTTACTTCGTGCCCGTGCATGTTTTTGGTTAATCCCACTATTTTTTCAGATCTACAAACTGTAGTGATCATACTGGAGTTGTAATAGTTGGAAAAAATATTGCAGTTTCTATCGACCCGTGTGTGTGAACGTATTTTTTAATATTCTTCCCAAGAATCAAAATGCTCTGATATCGATGGTTTTGGGTTGACCGAAAAACGTAGTTGTCATTCCAAATTTACGTATCTACCATCGGTAGCAATATTGATTTTCGTTCAAGTATATTGGACATTGGACTATTTTACGAAATCGTATTCTATCTTTGGACATATTCAGACTTCTACCAATCTTTGAATGTTATGTAGCAAATATTCGAAGCTGACAAAAATAAAACTGAATAATTTTAAATTTGTTTTTCTCTGTAACCTTTTTCCTATTATTGAAACAGTTTACTATTAGGTTTGAACAACTCAATAACTGAAATTCATTAGGTCAAAAATGTATGGGTCCGAGGTCAAGAGAACATTTTTTGACAAGCTCCGTCGATGGCACAGGTTTTAAAACGAATATGGGCGTAAAATATTTATTTAAAAAAACCAACGGAGAAAAATCACAATATCACAAGTACATCTGCCGTAAGTAAATGGTGTTTTCACAACTGCTACCAACATGAGTAATAATTGCGAAAAATAAGAGTATTTTCCGAGGATTTAATAATTATGCTGAGTTCGTTGTAAGTACATTAACTAATCTCAAGCACGTGTAGAAGCTGCAATTTTTTATCACGTCTACCATAAATTCAAAGGTTTTTAACCGGGGAGAAGAAGCATTTAAAATAAATATTAAGCACACGTAAAATTAATTATCTAAACTGGAATTTGCGTTACAACGATCTTCATCTAGAGAACATAAACCACAAGGCACCTTTTACGAGGGAATTTGAATTTATTTTTTCGGCCAAAAATCCTAAGATTTACGCCTAAAAAATGGTTTAAAAAAATTTAAAAATACCAGAGAATTTTGGGAGCTAATAATACTAAGTAAAATGTCTCTAATTTTTTTCTTGCATAGAATACAAAACACGTAGGATTTTTATAATGTTTGCCGTTTGCGCATTGAGAGAGAAATTGTCAAAAACACGAGTGTACATTCTGAAAAGGAGAAAACTCTTTCAGAGCTCTCAGAACTAGGGAGGTAAACAATAAATCAAAAAGGGAACGGAATCAAGTTTCTAATCTCAAATGATAGTTTTCAAAAATTAAGGGGCGTACCAGTTCAAGGACTGAATTGTTAGCCGTTGGATCCAAACATTCCAATAGCAGTTCATAATTCAAAAACAGAAATAAAAACTAAAGAAGTGCCTAAAATTTCAAGAATACTGAACATAGGGTATTTTTTTAAAGACAGCATCACCGAGTATTTATGGTAACTAGCGTTTGTGCCATTCGAGAGGTTCGTCTGTAACTCTTTTCTGGCTGAGGCTTCCCCCATTGTTCAGCAGTTCGGCGAACTCAGCAGCAATGGGGTCCGTACCGACAGTTGCTACAGCCAATACTTTCCCTTCTTTGCAGTAGTAGCAGACGTACTTCAAAGCGTCTAAATCGCCGCCGCTGACGATGTCCGTGTAGCCAGCTCCGTAGCCTTTGCACGACAAACAAAAGTAACGATGTTAACCTCTCATTATTATCGTAATTATTATTACCTTACCGTTGTCCTCTTGCCTGATAACCCGAAGTAGTCCGGGCCGTGCCCTGCCGCGCTCAAGAATGGAATGCATATCAATGACGTCAATCCCAATAACTTATGTCAACAGATAGCGTTCTCAAAAATAACGAACCGATAAAACTGCAGATCAAACTCTTTTTCTCATTACTCAGCAATCCACGCTCTGCTACCAATTCGTTACTCATGGAAAAATCCCCTGCGGAACCCGACCGTAAAAAGGGCTAAAAGCCGTAATTTGAAAAAATTTTACTCACCAGCGTAACGGAACGAAGTACCGAAAAGCATCGTCCAGAAGAAAGGCACTGTTTTGAGGGATGTGGCCCGCGACATCATGTTCAGGGCTGCGATGCGACCATGGTAATGGGCCAGGCCCCAATGGCCGATGGCGTGGGGAGTGTCGCCGACAGCGAATACGGGCGCTTCGGCTATGTCACCCCCAGCGTACACACTGTTACAGTTGGTCTCCAAGTACTATAATACAAATTGGACCAGTATGTAAAGTGAAGTAAACCGCCGTTCCAGGCGTTAGCTATTCGCCCGATAACCGAAATTGAGCCTTAAAATTAACCTGGGATTTTCCAGCTGGAATCGGGTTTTCGCATTTTTCTCAGTGCTGGAGAGGCTTAGGAAATTGCCAATTTTTTGTGTCATGTACCTGCCCAAAACCTACCCAAAAATATTTTTTTTGGAATTTTAAAATTTTTTTAAAAGGGTTGAAAAATTTTTTTTCAAAGGGTTAAAAAATTTTTTTTTATAAGTCAAACATTAGTTGTCAAAATAGTTTTTGAACACTTACAGGGACTTACTTACTTATTTGACTTACAGGGAGTGAAAACGGTGTAGAAACCTTCAAGGAATCCAACAAGCTCAAAAAATTCAAAATCGGTTCAGTAGGACTCCCTCAAATCGGCAAAGCGTGAAAAAGGAGATATCGCATCAAGAAATTCAAGCCAAACAAAATTTTTCGGAAAAAACACTATCCTATGGTTCAAGCGAGGAACCCGGGAAAAATACTCGAAAAATTCTAAACCCACAACATTACCTTCAAAATTCAAGTCAACGTTTCTTATCATGACCTCACCTTATTGACAGGAACTGTACCCCGCGGCGTCAAAGCGACGGCCGAACCTTTGAGAAAATCCGTCGCAAACGTCGACCCGAGCCCGAGAATGACGACGTGCGCAGGAATCGTCGAACCGTCGGATAGCTCGACTTCTTTGACGGTATCGTCACCCTTGAACGAGCGAATCGTCGTCTTCATCTTCAGATGGACGCCTTTGTCGGTGAAGAGTTTGGCGATTCGTCCGCCCAACGCTGTTCCGAGCGATTCGGCGAACGGTACTTCGCTGCGGCCGATAACGGTGACCTTTTTCACTTTTCCGTTGCAGAAGGCGGCCGCTTCCATTCCTGAAACGAAGACGTTCGTAAATGAAATAATTGGAATTCGCACCTTGACAAGTCAGGAAAAAATTTCATGTTTTTTCCAGAATTCGGTTGTTTTAAATGGATTCCTCACCGATAAACGAGGATCCGTAGACGATTACTTCCGCATCGGGAGAAAGAGATTTGAAGATGGTGTTCGCATCTTCGAGGCTTCTCAATGTGAAGATATTCTTCAGATTCACACCGGGGAGATCGGGTCTACGAGGTCTGCAGGGGAAAAATTACGTTTTTTTCAAAATATCAGCAACTTGTTTTGTGATGCATGGATTTGATTTTGGTTGAGGGCTAGACATTAGGTACGACGTCGTTTCATAATTCATATTGATTTTTCTGGCGCTTTCATCGCAATCAGCCTCTTCAAAGCATCCCAATGCAAGCCCCCCGAGGAGGCCAATTTCATCGAAAGCGCAAGCTCAATGAAAACGATGCGGCAACGTCGTTACGGCATCCAAATATCTCGGTTTTTAATTTATTTATTTTTGTGAGAACGCACATGCTTCCAGTAGCGACGAATAAAGAACTGTACGATATGGATTCGCCGTTGCTCAATTTTAGTGTCTTGGCTTCAGTGTCAAGGCCGACAGCCGCGCGTTCCAGCATGACGTCGATTCCATGTTCCTAAAAACAATAGTAACTGACCGTAAAATCGGTCGATGAAAACGGATTTGTCCAGACGTAAATTGAAAATGTTAAGGTCACCTTGTAAAAAGTTGGGGCCCTCAATTGGATTTTCTCGGCGGTCGAGTCGAGAAATTTGCTCAGCTTGATACGGTCGTACGGGTAGAACTTTTCGTTAGTGACCATGACCAGTTTTCCGGAAAAGCCTTCTTGGCGCAACGTTTCGGCGCAAACCAGGCCGGCGGCTCCTGGAGAAAATTCCAGGCAGAATGAGCAATAGGCGAAAACGAACAAAATAGTCGAGGTTAGCTAAAAAAGTGAAACCAACTTGATAAAAGAGGTTTTGTATACATTATGCCAGCATATTGATGGTGCGGAAGGGACACTTTCTGGTGGGGCGGGAGTGACGTTGATATATAACCTAGAGAATGGTGGATTTTATGGGAAATTTCTTGAAAATCATTCGATTCAATTTTTATGGGTCAAAAAGACTGTTTTTGAGGTTATATTTGACGTCATCATGAATAATTTAGCACCTGCTTAGATGAAGGACTCACCGCTTCCAACGATGACGAACGTGCTGTTATTGCTGGGATTCTGAACGGCCATCTGCTTCAGCTTCTTTTGGTTTTCCAAATCGGATTTTTTCGCTTTGACTTTCACATCGCCCGAGGACGAAACTTCCACCTGGTACGTTGGGATGCTGTCCAGGCCCGGGAAATCTTCGATATCGCCTACCAATCGAGGCAAAGAGTATAAGAAATTCGCCCAATCAAAAACCACCTATACCTATCAGACTAGGTGAATCTATAATTTTTGGCTTTCAAACAATCAAGAGTGAAAACAGTTCCTAAGCCCTACTTACCACTAAAAGTTGACTTTTTTACGTCAATCAAAAAACCTATTCAAGTGACTTATGACAATCCCATAAATTTATTTTATGGACCGATTTTTTTGTAGTAGGTATGACAAAAGAAAAGTCCTATTTTAGCAGTTCTGGGTTTACAGAAAAATTAACGCTCTTCCCGTACTGTTCCTTCAGATTTAAATTTCAGCCGAAACCGATTCCCGAGAGACATTTTAGTGAAACATACCCAAAACACTGACAAATTTTCTGACCCGCATTCCGACTGAACAAAAATTGTCATGTTCAACCATAGAAGACCATTGGGTACGAACCGGTTTTGATGTTGAAGCAAGCCCCATGCCATGGACACCTGACCCGTCCGTTCCCCAACGCTCCGTTGACCAATGGCGCCCCGTAGTGCGAACATTTCGTCCCGATTGCGCAAATTTGGCCGTTCTGCTTGACCATAAGTACTTTGTTGTCATCTGAGTTGAGAGAGACAACTTTCATCCTGCAATAAAGAAGTTTTGAGTAAATTTACGAGTGAAACGACAAAATCGTGACAAAAAGTGGTCGTATAACGCTGCGAATGGTTCAGTATTTAGGTATCTGGTCACGTCAATACCTCAAAATAAACCCAGAAAATACATAAATGAAAATTTATACAAAATACGACAAACCAAACGTACCCATTTTCTGGGATGTCAGATGCCTGGCACACCACTCCTTCGACGAAATCTCCTTGCTGACGATCTGAAGAAATATTTTATTTAATTAGGTTTAATTTTAAAAATCTCTTGGTTAATTAGGACGAATTATAATAAGAATTGTTTCATTCGGTGAGGATTCTTTTTTTGTTCACGTCGGCATTTAGCAGATGGCAAAACATTAAATTCATATTAACCTCCGGTTAACTCGTTTCTGGGAAAAATTATAAACAATTTTCCGAACAAAAAGATTCCGAAATTACCTCCGTTCTAAGTGGAAATAAAAATAAAGTATCCTTCACTAGGTAAAATAAATCAATAAACGAGCATTCTACAGTTTAATCTAATAACCAATTCAAATTTCAAATTAATCTACAGTTTCGTGCAGATTAATGCGGCAGGGTTTTCAAGTAATGCAAGCACGTACCTACAAGCTCTCCCGTAACATCCATGATTCAGATGGTATACTATACCATAATTAACGAGTAATTAGAGAAAATGCGTTTTTATAAGGAATGCATGGGAGACGGGATGTGGTCTGCAGAAATCGCAAATCATGAGATAACATCAAATCATTGCGGTTTCCGTTGGAAGGGACACACGGAAACCAAGCCAGTTATTCACAATCAGAATGGAAGTGAATTTTGTATAATTGCCTAAAAAATTGCAAAACGTTGGTTTTTTAGCTACCAGAATTGACGCTACTGATAATAAGGTTTTCCGATAAAATTAACAAGGCCGAGTTCCAACAGGTAGAAAATTATGTTTTATGTTATTTATCTGGTAGATCGTGTAGGTGCCCTCAAAATTGAATTTTTCAATAGTTCAAATTTGAGCCTGGCTTGAATTATTAGCCCTTTTTCGAATTTTTAACACATTCGTTATAATATCCTTTGCTTTGCAGGTCGAATTTTCAGAAAAGTATCGTTGGTATTATCGTACTCAATAATTATCGCGGTTTTTGACTTCTGAGCTAAAAGTATAAAAAAAAGGAGTAGAACAAAGGAAAAATTAAAACAGAACCATACTGCCAATTGGGAAAATTGTTAAAATATAATGCGCATGCGTTGAAGATGATTTCATTCATTAGAGTCTCATGGTGCATTCCCATGCTGTAAATAATTCCACAGTAAGTACCTTCCGCCCATGCAATAGCTCGTATGTGGCCCCAGACAGTAGTCCACACGTTTCGAATGAATCCGAAAAATTTCGATAAAAATCCCATCACCAAAAATTATCTGACCCTACGGAAGTACCTAAAATTTTGACAAGCTTGGCGCATTAATTTAAAATCATCGATTCATGAGAGGAATTTTATAAAATTTCCGAAATTTTTGTAGCCTGGGGTTGTCGTATTGAGAAAAATTAATTTCCAGACTTGAGCACGACGTTTTAGAAATTGATTTCAGTAATTACTCAGAAACTCATAACTTGAACTGAAAGTAAATCCCAAGCTCAAATTCAAAGTAAAGCTCAAAGTGAAAATCAAGCTGAAATTCAAAATCAAACTCATTAAAAATTCAAACTCTAACTTGAACTGAAACGGAATCTCACTCTGAAAATGCAAGTAAATGTAGAACTGGCAGTGAAAGTATGAGTGAAAAGGAGGGTAAAACTAAAAGTGAAGCTTAAACTGAAACTGAAGGAGTAAAACTATAAGTGAAACGTAAAACTGAAAGTGGAAGTAAAAATTAAATTAATACAATTTTTAGTTTCACTTCCACCTTCACTTTTACTGTGAAATTGAGTTTCACTTTAAGATTGAATTTGAGTTACAGCCGAAGTTCCAGTTTCACTTCTACTTTTCCACTTTCAGTTTGCGTTTCACTTTCAGATTAAATTGCAGTTAAAGTTTGATTTTCACAGTTAGTTTTACTACCACTTTCAGTTTTACTTTCGCTTTCAAATTCTATTCCGTTTCACAGTTCGAGTTTCACTTTCAGTTTGAATTTCAGTATCAGCTCGTGTTTCACTTTCACTGGGTGCTATCGTCCTACACCGAGGCATTGATGAATTAGGTCCCATCCCATGACGACCGCAATAAGATAATTATTTAGATGATTTTCATGTAATATACATGTGCATGGAACCGATCTATTCTACCCAAACATGTCAACTCGCACAAGGTTATTCGAAGTTTTCATCGGTTTTCGTCCATGTCTCACCATTCTGATGACGAGCGGGCGAGGAGGTGAAAAACCGAGACGCAGCACCTACTGTCAGCGTTAACGTTTTTTGACGGGCATGCAATTGTTTGAGATAAGTGAAACTTCTTCCCAAAACCATTTTTTACTGTTGGATAATCTTTGGCTGTGCTGTTTATTCGACCATTTTTCCAGCCCATTAGTTGGGTAGGTACGCCTGATTTTATCACGTATCATAAAATATTTTATTCGTAACGATACCTTTGCAGTTGTTCAATCCCATGATAATTTTGACTAAGAACCTAGGTAGGCACACAACTAACGAATTTAAATAGAGCAAACTCAAACGTCAGTTGGTCAACGATAGCCGGATCTGCCTATGGAACAAATAATTGTGCAAGTATACGGAATTGTGAGGAAACTTAGAACACCCCACCCATTCGAACAATTCGCCTCTCGATCTCTTCCGTTCCTTTCCTTCGATGTCCTTCAAAAACACCTAACGACAAGATGAATGTAGGTTAATACGACCGAGTTGAGGGTCGAAGTCGAGAAGTGGGGAAAGATAATCAATGGTTTCCCTTCTTCCTGGCTATTCTACCTAGCACACGAAAATATTTCACCGTCAGAAAATCAATGTCCAATGTCAAGAAGACCGGCACACGATTGAATTTAGAGACGATCCGAGTTTGTTTACGAATTACGTCTACATGACAGCGTTATCTAAAATTTTGATAGGATATCGCAATGGTGATAAACCGTTGATCAAGAGCAAGACAAACTTCTAGTTTCGGAGATATCCTTATTCTTTCGGCTACTCTGCAATCGTTACGTCAGTTGCGCTCTTGGAACGAACCTTATTGATCTACTAGCAGGTTGCTTTTTTAGCTGCACTCCCGTCAAATGTTTGCTGTTTCTATGGAGATAGAATAATTTGCCCATAATCCAGATTTGAGGGTTTCTACGCCGACGCCACCTCAACCGATCAAAAAAATGTTTTCCTCCATCATCGTAAACTGCAGCTCAACAAAGGACCTATTTCCTAAATCGGAAATTTGGCAATTCAAGGGTTGTCCTCTTCAAATTTCCGATCAATCCTCAACTTAAATGGCATATTCAATTATTGCCATCAAACATTTCGATGAAGACTTTTTTTGAGTTCATGATTCATCACCTCCATTTTGTCCACGGATAGTGTCAAAGGACACCAAAATTAAAAATTGGGCCCAAGACCCATCGGTAGAGAAAAGAGCACGACAAATTACGTAAGAATATTTACGGATGGTTTATTGAAAAAACAAAAAAGGTCTTGAAATTAAATTTATTCCAACAGAGCTTATCGGTATCCGTAGGAGTTGATAACGGCTGTGTACGGCGCTGTGGCTTTGCTCACCTTTTCGCCAGCCTGTTTCGTCAATTTCTGAAAATGAACGGCAGATGGTTAGAACATAATATGACCAGATGTCTCAGAGTTTAGTTAATTTGCGTGAGAATCGACACAATATAAATTAGTGATAATACTGACTTTGAGCCCGTTCTTCTTGCGAATGTCGAAAACGGCTCGGACCTTCCTCTTGGTCTCCAAAGCTCGGACAACATCCTTGTACTTCCATCCGACTTCGCTGGACAGGCGGCCGAGATGGCAGTAGGCGCGGCCGGGCTTCAGGCAGAGGACGCGCATGGCGCTGGGCACGACGAGGCGCTTCCTCTTGTCGTAAGGCGGCGGGCAGCCTTCGAACAGCTTGATCCTCTTCAAGGCGGCCTTCCCTCGCTCGATTTTGTGCGGCACCATACCTAAGCAACAATAAATTAACTGTTGTAATTGCCAATAAGAAGATCGAAAGTTGGGAGATGAAATTGACGATTTGCTAAGTTGCTCATTTTAGGGGCAATGTACGTTTCGACAAATAGTCCCATTTCTAGTTCCTATTACTCCTGAGTGTGATTGTAATACGTTTCGACAACGGGAGCCAGAACCATTACGTTTCGACAACAGCCATTCTCAAGAAAAGAGTGCGTTTTGACAAAAATATGGACTTGCCCAATACGTGTATGTTCGTCCAGTTGTTGGACGGCGAAAAAAAAGAAGAAAAAAAAGAAGTGCGGTGTTACTCAGCTTCCTCCCACTCTTTCTTCTTTAAATGTGTGAACCTATTTCCAACGTCTGCTAGGTACTGCAACACTTCTTTTGCCGCATTGTACACCATTTGAGGGGGCAGAAAACTGAGCCCGAAAAACCGTTTCAGCCATTTACCTTCTTCCGTCTGTTTTCTATAATGTTTTAGAAGGTGATTGTCGGAAACACCTGCGAAGCAGCTAAATGAGCTGATTTTTCAAAATCGCCGTGAAATATTTTGGTATTCATGTCCAAATTTCTGTTCTCCCGGGGCAACGTTCAAACCCCAAGATTGCTCTTCAACCATTTGTCGAAACGTACCTAATGCACCGCATTTTAGCAGGCTAAAGAACATGACTGCTGTTATTTGATCGTTATTTTCATCTTAATTTACTAACTTTTAGGTACCTAACAAAAATGCTGAATTCCGAAAAAATCCAAACTCATAGAAACTCAATGCAGATCGTAGATAAGAGGCATTCAGACAAAAAAAAAACTTATCATCTCATATCAAATAATGTAGGTAAGTTATTTTTGCTCATCATCATAACACCTCTTGAGAAATAAGAAATATCTGGGGAGGGGTGGGTTGGCACTGACTCTTGAGTTACTATGCAGGTACCCTCAAAATCGTGGGTTTTCAGAAAAATTCATGAAAATTGTTAAATAGGTACTTTAAATTTTGTTGCCTTGCATGATCAAAATTACTTCAGTATTTACATAGTTCTTCCCGGAAAACGACCGGTTTTTCGCATTTCTTGGAGAAAGTTTAGACAATTCTGAACCGATTTTGATCATTCACGGTTCACTTTCTCCGAATCGACACCCCTGATAGACCAGCATAATTTCAACAAAATGACTATTTTTATGACTTTTTGAAGAACCTTTTCATTAGGGCAGTAGTGTTAGTAGGTTTGTCATATTAAGATGTAACTGCAAAGCAACTAGGCAAGGTAGGGAAAGACAAAATTGAAAAAATTGGAAAATTGTGTCGATTTATTGATAAGAGGAGCTCAGAAAGAAGCAGATCGTTTCATAAATGATCAAATAATGTAGGTAAGGAGAAAGTTAATCGTCATTGCTCCTCTTTTCAAGGGCAACTTTATCTTGATTCAATACTATCCAGCAGTAGGTACTGTAGAAGGCCAGCCCCGAAAAACAAAGTACACAGATCCCCTGTGTAAACGATACTATTTGGGTCACCGATTTTGGAAGCCTAAAAAAGTTGAATCTCGTAGGAAAACTCACAAAACGGAGGAGAGGGCTTCGAAAACACAGCTAGAAGAAGAAAACAGAAGAAAAACTTTCTTTTTTAATTTCTGAGGATTTTTGATAAATTTTTGCCTTTGAAATCTCGTCAGAATTCCGGAGGGCGCCATTCTAATTTCAATAAAACCCCTAATATTTTTTTTTTTTTATTTGGATGTTGCAGCGATTACCAAACAATTTAACCAACTTCAGCCAACCGTACTTCTGAGCCCGAATCTGGCCAAATCGTGCAGCGAATACACAATTTGGCAATCAAGTTTACAAGCGAACCTCGACATGATGAAGCTAATTTTTTATGAAATTTCATTCTTCATCTGACTTCATTTTGGGAATCAAAAAGGTGTCCTAACTCGGAACATTTCAAATTGTAAGCAGAAGCTCAGATTGAACGGTTGGTTTCATAACAATCAAATAATGTAGGTAAGGTAAGTGTTGTTCATCATCATTGCTTCATGCTGGGAGATTTGTCCGAGTCAAAATTAAAGCAGTTGAATTTGAAAAAAAAAAAACGCTGATTTATCAAATAAAGGAGAGCAATTAAACGTTCAGAAAAGTGGTGTCGTTTCAAAATATTGTTAATAAATCATGATTACTTTCAAGAATTCAAGACCAAATCGTTGACTTAAAATTTGAATTTTTTTATTCATAGCTTGAACTGGCGTCAAATAGGCAATCGAGTTAGGAATTGGTAGCAGGGAACATAGCCAGATCAGAAAACTATTATGGTTCAATACTGTGAAATAAGAAAATGAGGAACTTATTTTGGCGTATGAAAAAAATCGGTACTTCTTCACGTTGCACTGTGAATACAGGGGCCTATTCTGTAAAATTCAAGCAAAATGTCTTGGCAGTCGCTATCGACTCGTTACACAAATTGTCATACGTTGTCATGAGATTTGCCATGGAAAATCGATATTGATTTCCACACAGATTGCTTTCAGGTTACAGAATAGGCCCCCAGATCAAGTCGCACCAAAGTCGGTCAGAATCAAGAGCTCAGGATGTCAAGATTGTTTCATAACCAATCAAATAATGTAGGTAAGGATAATAACATTCATCATAGCTCTCAAGGACGATCTTCGATTCAGCCAAGGTACTTCCATCATTGGCAGAAAAAATTACAGAATTCCAACTACATCTCCATGAAATCAGGCATCCAAAATTGTTAAATATCAATTCATGGGTTCAGCTCACCTCTGATGGTCCTGTGCAGAATCTTGCTGGGGGCTCTGAAGTGGAAAGGTCCACGCAGCGGGTTGACGTTACATCTCTTTTGGAGGAAAGACAGGTACTTTAGTTTACTCCTGCGAAAGAATCGAAATACATCAGTACCAAAGCCATATAGGTATGACACATGACGAAAAACTCCCGACCACTAGAACGATCAAGGTTTACCAAAGGTTTCAAGCCTGCTGGCGACTGTCATAGGGAAATCTCTCAAATTCAAAATTTCAGGCCTTAAAAAACTATATCCGTTTGGTGGGTATTGAAATTTACAATAAAGAGTAAATTAATAACCAAGCTGGAACAGTAGGTAATGGATAAGGAGCTCAGAAAAAATTGTTAGTTTCATTACGAATCAAATAATGTAGGTAAGGATAGAATTGATTCATCACAGCTCCTAGATTATAAGAAGAAAATAAATTGCTTTGCCTGTAGGATGCGGACCAGCAGCGCAGGGCAATACATAGGAACTAAGAATAGTTAAATGAGAGCGATAAAACAACCTCGGACTACGGGACAACAAATACAGATCTTCCTCGAATCTTACCTGAAAAAGTTACCCGAAATGTTGATCTGTTCGCATCGGACGACGATCACTTTATTGCCGTTCAACGCAGCTTTGGCGACGATGGAAGCCAGCCGGCCGAGGAGATGGCCTTTGCCATCGATCAGCAATGGCTGGAAAAGAGTTAGGAACAATAATTTAAAAAACGTTGAATAAATTGAACAATAAAAACCGCACGAGTAGGAACATTCAGTTTTTCCAAAACGTTAGGTTCGAAACGAGCGATGCTTCATGGTGGGAGTGCATGAGGATAGGTTAGGCATGTGGCACAACGGGTGTCGCTGAATTTGCCCAAACCAGCATACCCTGGAGGATTTCCTGATCAGATATTGAAGAAGTTGAGAGTTTAATGAAATTCTAAATTGAACCAGGCAAAGCACCAATAGAATAATGAGTATTCTGTGAAGCCACGTGTATCGGATACGGGAAAGGTTATTTCAGCCTAACTTCATGGTGGCTATGCTCACGTACAATTTAAACATGCTGAATGATTAATAGGAACTAATAACTTTGGTACGTTCTTCATACAGGATTCGAACATAGAATTCATAATTAAGAAAATAATTTACCTTGTCACTGAATCCCGGCATGCTGTACCCAGTTGTAAATTCCGGGTATGAACAAACGAAGGGAAAGAAACACAAAAGTACAAAACGCGTAAAAACAAAATGGCGGACATAAAGTGAAAGAACAAGAGGAAGTTTATTTACTCTGTCGCTTAGCTACGAGAGACATTTTCTTTTTTTCCTAATCGAGAGAAAATCCAAGTAAGGAAACGATTACCTATTTCCTTAAATGGAAAGAAAAATTTCCGTTTTATCAACATTAATCTAATTTTTTGTATTTAGGGAACTATTCCGTGACCAGGGACTTTCCGGGACTTTACTTTAATGATAAAAGCCCATAAGTTTCTGATCGAGAGATGTTTTTCTGAGTGGATAAGTACACCTTTTTGAATCTAACCTTCAGTGAATTCAGATTGTTGTAAGTACTTAGGTACGGGTGATTCTCCGAAAGCAGGGAAATTTGACTTCCATTTTCTCAAGTTTCAAATTTTTTATTTTTAACCAATTTTTTTGTCTCATTATATTGAGTACATCCTCTAGCATGATAATTCTGGAAAAAGTTACGAAAAATATTCATATTTTGTCCTAAAAAGCAAATTTAATGCATTTTGGCTGGTGAGGGTCTGTTAACGGGTGAGGGTCTGAAAACAAAGCCGTCTGGATGTTTATTGGACATATATACTTTGCAAAATATTTTTATATCTTACGGAAAAAAAGTTTTTACACCTCATCAAAGCTTCAGAAAAAACTTTTACTTAAATACATTTACTCAGAATAACTTCCCGAACACTTGTCTGTGTGTCCGTCTGTCCGTCTTTGGTCATTTACGAAAATGGCCATAGCTCCCTCAATTCTCAACCTTTTTTCAAATTTCTTGAACTGAAATGTTTGTCTCGGCAAGACCTAACACCCTGTCAAGTGAAATTTGGATAACGCACAGTACTTCCGATATATTTGCATTTTTAGTGTGTTCTATTATATTTTTTTACGGCCGAAAAAATGAACCGATTTGAGCGTTCTTGGTCTTAAAATATTTGTTTTACCTTGCAAAATATTATAGTTTTTATATTCCGATAATGTGGCGTATTTTTATTTTGAGCGAATTTTAAAATTTGCATAGTGAGTTTTTTGATATTTTTGACCTTAACACCCTTAAAAGCAGTCAAGATACGATCAAACTGTGTTACACTTTTACGTTTCAAAATATGGAAGTATTGTGTGTTATCTACACCACAGGTTTCTAGAAGTTTCAGTTATTTTTCAGACCCTCACCTCATCAAAATCAAGAAAAGGTGAGGGTCTGTTTGTGGGGGTCTGAAAAAACGAAATGTAAACAATTTTTTCCCCGGTTAAAATAAAAAATTCAGAATTCCGGTTTCGCACATCGATTAGTCCTAGCCGAACATAACACAAGTGAGTGAGACAATTAAAAATGTACTCGCTCAAAAAAAAAATAATGACAAGGTGAGGGTCTGAAAGAAAAAAAAATCACCATGCACAAGGCGCACATTTCGAGGGTTAACCCATCATGGCTCGTTCTGGAAACGAGTCGCAAACGTCTGGGCGGGTGCAGAATGATGTAGACAAACTCCTGATTCCCCTTTGTGGCCTGCATCGCCAGTGTAAAGTCATTTTCATTATCATTTTCTAAATAATGTGAGGGTCTGAATGAAAACTTCAAAAATGACTGGACATGATAAATTCAAGCTGATTTATAATGTAACATTAAAATTTTTTGAATTCCCTTCAGCAGGCATAAGTTGAAGAGTAAATGAATACAACCTGCCACTTTTTTAGGCAATTAGAAATTTTATCCTTCGAACTGAGGGGTGTGAAACTTGAAAAACCGAGAAATTGGACGTGTGAGGGTCTGAAAAATGACACCTTTCAACGCAATTTACAAATACTTATGCGTGCGTAAAAATGGTTATTTACTGATAGAAACCAAGCTAACAATGCCCTGAATCCATTGGTTAAAAAAAATTTTCTTAATCTCATATAGAATCGCCTCAACAAGCTCGGGACACAAATTTCCCTGCTTTCGGAGAATCACCCGTACCTACTTACTTATCATCGTGAAGGAGATTACTTGCAACGTTCAAAAAGTGAGCATTTCCCGCTTGAAATTATCGATGTATCGATTGTAATTATTACTTCCATATTTACAGAGTAAATGGAAGTATTGTGATCGTCCTAAAATCGAGAATCGGAACAGAGCTTCAGAAAAAACTTTTTCTTAAGTACACATTTACTCAGAATCACTTCCTGAACAAGTGTCTGTGTGTCCGTCTGTGGTCTTTTACAAAAATGGCCATAACTCCCTCATTTCTTAACCTTTTTTCAGATTTCTTGAACTGAAATGTTTGTCTTGGCAAGACCTAACACCCTGTTTAATCGGAATTTGAATAACTCACAGTACTTCCGATATATTCGCATTTTTAGTGTTTTCTATTTTATTTTTTTCCGGCCACAAAAATGAACCGATTTGAGCGTTCTTGGTCTTAAAATCTTTGTTTTACCTTGCAGAATATGTAGATATTTTTTACATTCCGAAAATGTAGCGTTTTTTCATTTTGGGCGAATTTTAAAATTTTAATAGTGAATTTTTCGATATTTTGGCCTAAACACCCTTAAAAGCAGTCAAAATATGATCAAATTGTGTCACAATTTTACGTTTCAAAATATGGAAGTATTGTGTGTTATCTACGCACCACTGGTTTTTAAATACCTAATCAAAAGGAGTGATGCCAAGTACGATAATAATCCTCCTGAATTTGGGAGTGTGTCATTTCGTCTACACTTTAGTGCGTCTAAAAAATAGCTTCCGCCAAAGCGTCTAACATGATAAGCGGGTCACACCGTCTAAGATCGATCACAATCCTCCGTATCGATAGTAGGATAGTGTACCTCAACTTGAGACACTTCTAGAATGGTTACAGAGCTGCCGCCAGGGGCGTAAAATCGTACGCTGTTTTTAAGCTTGCTTAACTGTTGCTGTCACACGCCTCCCCATTGTAGGACCTGTCATTTGTTGACAGTGTACAAAATTCACTTATGTTAGCACTTAGTTAGTGGAATAACCACAGAGTTGTGAATAAATTGTTATAACTTATATTTAGATCTATCCGTTTAAATAACGGATCCGTTTAAATGGTTTTGAAAGTAGTTTACGTGTCACATAAGCAGATAATTCTCTATAAGAGATAATCTCTTAGAGGCCAATTCTATACGTAACAACTGCCAAAAATTAGAATCAAATAATGAATTTTGATTTTGATTTAATTGAAAAATGTTTTTGTTCATACATACCTATTGAGTTTGATGATAAAACCTAGAAGGAAATCGCAGGTGTACAGATAACACACAATAAGCTCTAGAAGAAAAACTGAAAATTTTTATGTTTAGCTCATGTGAAAAAAATCTTTGGCGATTACAATGGTTTATTACTTATTGAATAATTGAGAAAAAATAATGAAAAATAACTCTTTGTTATTAAAAATGTATTGAAAAATGGTCAAACTTAGAAATTGAATTAAATGAGGTACTTTTAAGTCTTTTAAGGTAATTTAAAAAAATAGATTTTAAATGTTTTTGGCCTACTTTCTGTGAGCCCTTAATTGATCGGTTCAAGTATTTTTTAATGTAACAATAACATAACTGCATTGTTGAGAGAGCTACGAAAGCTGGGACAATTATCAGAGCATACCAAGGCACTACTCAGTTCAGGAGATGGATCTATTAATGAGCTCCATTCATCTCGTCTCACTTACACGTCTCGTTTAACTCTTACCAACAAGGTCGCGAGAATGAACTTTCTGAAACAAATGTGGACCCTGGCCAAATATTCGATGTTTTCTTGCCGACAAATGGTACCAGAGATTGCTCGGTGCCATCGTTTACAAAAACAAGCCCTTTCAACTTGAAACTGCCTTATAGTTTTACCTTCTCGAATTGGAGCCGCGCCAGTGGTCACCGATAGGCGGTGACAAAATCAAGATTTTCACCCTCCGGCGCCAGACAGTGTGAAATATGACTTGAAGTTGTCGGAAACATTGGAGAATCCCAAAAAGGAGCACCTTGCTTTGACTTTTCCTTATCGCATAATCTGCAATACAAGTATAAATATTATTATAACTAATATTGTTTAAAATAAATACTTTTTATTATTTATTTAAATAAATATTAATTAATACTTTTTAAAAAATAAATATTTTTTATTTTTCATTTAAATGAATATTATTTAGAAAAAAATCAAAAATTTCAAAAAATTGAGGTACTCATACTCATAGTAATATAATATGATGATTTTAATAAACTGACGACCAATCGAACTTACCTGAAGTTCGGTCGAAATTATATGAATCCTCAGCCCGAAGATGTTACGGATAGTTGTATTATTGTCCATCACTGCAATGACATTGTGTGAAAACAAATAGTGAATTTCCGATCGAGTTACAGCCTAATTTCTGATCGATGGCCGTAACATGATTACGAACAGTGGATATTCAAAGCACAAAAAATTATTCAAGGTAATTTTCGTATCTAATAATTGGCATTTTTTTAAATGAATCGTACTTACCTATTCCCACGACTTAATTGAACGCTCGAACATCAGGAGAAACCCGAGTCACAATAAATCGCGAAGACTTTTCGAGAAAGACTTCAGAAATGTCAAGAAAAACTGGACAGGACACGAGATAATAAAAAACGCGAAATTCTAGTTTATGGGAATGTAACGGGTCGATAAAGTGCCAAAATGTGGGGATCCTTCACTACAATACCAACTTATTTACCTATTTTTCGTTCGTAAGCCATGCATCTCTTCGATTTCAAATGAAAAACTCTTACCTTTGGACCAAACTCAGACAAGTTCGGACATACCTGTAACAAAAAAATGGACAATCCGTTAAAGCTCCATTTGCTTCAGGGAAGCAAAAATAATAGAAATAGTGTGATATAAATCATAAATTTATCAAAAATGATAAAATTTATCATTTAATGGTAACTTACGTTTGGCCGCGTCGCTCCTCGTTGGCCGATGTCCTCCGGCTGCATACTCCGAGGTGTTGCACTTCTCGAACCACAGAATGTTTCCACAGCACGACACTTTTTTTGTCAAAATAAAACTTGATTTTAGGAGAAAAAATCCATAAAACAGTTCAATTTACGAATTTAAGGGATTTTTGAATTTTTCTAACAGCTAGGTTTTACTCAAAGCTTTTGTGTCGAATTGCTTTCTATGGTGAAAATTTAAAGCAAAGAAATACCTACCGACTCAATTGTCAAAGGCTCCAGTCAGGAATTGAAACTTTTTGAACTTTGAAGTTTGATCAGATGAACACCAAACCGAAATTTTCAAACCTAACGTAATCATCTACTAATATTGATCAAATGTTTGGAATTGCACTCCCTTAAGGATAAACACGGCACTTGATCACACCTGCAACAAACAAGAAGAAGCATTGCGGTTAGACGTCAAATTTTGAATAAAATCGAGAGAAAGAAATATTGCTTACTACACTGGATTAGCTGTAGACTACAGCGAGGACGAGTTCATAAAAATGTAAGATGAAAATCTCAATCATAAAAAAATCTGAATTTCCAAGTTGATTATGAAAACGACAGCCACGAGCATAGGAATGCGCCAGAACGAGCATAGGATGAAAGATTTTCGACACTATTCTAGCACTTACTTTCATCGAACCGATGGAATCTTGACTTGTGGCGTTACCAGGGCGGCAGACACAAAGTCCAAAGCGAATCCACCACACAACACAACACAGCGACACAACACAGAACCATTTAAAAATTGTTGTTCCCTCAACCGGCACGAGAAATCGGACGGACGCGAATCGGAACGAGCGAAACGGGACGGAAAGAAAATGAAATGAGTATTTTGCAAAAAA